>VMDO01000690.1:162793-246628 GCA_007922755.1 Pedetes capensis | reverse complement strand
TTACTATATATAGGTCACAACAGATGAGTAAAGAATAAAGTCAGACTCAAAGTTCACATACTTTCTTTTTTTACCTTAAGCACACTTCATTGCCATTTTAATATTTTTGGCTGAAATAGTTCTCAAAAAAAAAAAAAGAATATCATCCTATGCAGGCAGTCTTCATAGTGATTTTTTGTTAGCTGTGTTGAAATTCTTGAGTCTGAGCCAGCAAGAGACTTAAACCAGCTCCCATAGTGAGAACTCCTTCCCTCCCCACATCCCCTTAATTCTCCTTGTCTTTCCATCTTGCCTCCAATTGACCCAAGTGTTTCAGCCATTTTTCAACAGAATGACTCAGGGTTTAATCCCCTCCAGTTTTGTGAGGGTATCTTCATCTGAGAAGGTGCAAGTGTAAAATATCACAGTTGGTCAGACCCGGAAGTTTATGCCTGTTCCAGAGAGCACTGATAAGAGCTACAAAGGAAAGCAAGAAAAACAAACAAAAAAATCTTATTTAAAAAAAAAAAAAAAGAGGAAAGGAAAAAGACTAAAAGATGGCCCAAAAATGGTCTCTGGAAAACAGTGAACTATGCTATGCATCTTTCATAAAGACAGGATGAGAGAAAAAGAATCAGTGACGCTCCAGGGGGCCAGACTAGGTTGGGTTGTTGTTGTTAGGTGCCATCTAGTCGAGTCCGACTCATAGAGACCCTCATGTGGTTTTCAATGGCTCACTGTTTCGGGATTGCCTTGGGAGTGGATTGCCACGTCCTTCTCCCATTTTGTGGTGCTGGGAATCGAACTCAGGACCTCAGAGATTGCAGAGCGGCGCTCTACCAACTGAGCTAAATCCCAGCCCAGGTTGGGTTAGGTTGTGTAAAGAACACAAAATGCATTCCGCTGCTGGGGAGTCTAAAACCTCTGCCTGGAGCGTTGCAGCATCTTCTGGAGTAGCTCACACCTCTGAAGTCCTTCCCCACCCTGCTATACTGTGCTTTTGTCCTGAAATCAAACCCTCGTGCTGTCCTGGCGGTTCCGCATGATTTGGAGAACTTCGTGAAGACAGAGATCATTTCCTCCTTAGTTCTTAATTCCGCCAACAACTGAATCAAAAGCCGTAGTCTTTCACTGAGCGCTTCTGGGGAGCAGGAACACAGTGGGCCAGGAGGGGACCGCTAATCTGTTCCCTGTTCCCTTGCCGCTGTGACCAGGTCACGTAACCTCAACAAACTTCTTTCCTCATCTTCAACAGGGCTATGTGGTCGCTGTAAGAGGCGCGATTTAGAGGTTTCAAGAGGAAGTAGGCAAACTGACACCTAAAAGGTGAGATCAGGCAGGGCGGACCTACGCTTCTTACGCCATTTGCTAAGGCCAGATCGGAGGTGCTGGGGGCTCAGAACTGACCCCGCTTTACTCAGCTAGGAGCTTCCTGTGGGCTGAGGAGGCAGCCATTCTTTTTTTGGGGGGGGGCGGGAGGGGGGGTACTGGGGGTTGAACCCAGGGCCTCATGCCTGCATGCTCTGCAAGTGCTGGACCACTGAGCTGCACCCCCAGCCCATTTTTTTTACTTTTTTTGAGACAGGGTCTTGCTAAATTACGCAGACTGCCTCTGGTCTCGAACTTGGGACCCTCCTGCCTCCGCCTCCAGAGCCGCTGGGATGACAGGCGTGCGTCAGGGTGCCTGGCTAGGCAGCCATTCCTGAGGGGCTTGCCTTAGAACCTGTCACTCCCACACTCTAGCTGAGACAGGAACATGAGATGAGACTCCTGGGCAAGCTCAGCAAGGCCTGTGAGATTCCCTAATGCCAGACAAACACCAGGACATCAGAGGACCCGGGTCAGACTAAGCAAATGTTGGTTTATTGCCTCAGGTCATAGACATTTACAAGGCGCAATGGGGACATCCAGTGGGTTCCAGCAGGTATACAGACTAGGGCAGGTGACGACCCAGGTGCAGCGGCCACGTGGGAGGCGGTTTCCCCGCAGAGGCACTGACATGGCCCAGGGGCCTTTGCTCATTCCGTAGACAGCAAGACTTCCCAAGGAAAGGCAAACCCAAGGGCCCCGCGGTAACCATGCCTGCCCCACCTCACACACGCTCAGCAGCAGTTTCCACTCGGTGGGGTGGTTCCCTCGCTCCTGTCACCTTGACCACCTGGAGCCAAAGGTCAAGGGCGCCCTCTGCCCACCGGCCTCCGCTGTGCCCGCAGCCTCGCCCCCCCACTGTGGGCTTTGGGGTTCAGCTTCCTCTTGCCCTGGGTTCCCGGGGACCACACTCTGGCTTTCCTCTTTGCACCAGGTCCTCGTGCTGTTTTCCTGCGGCTTGCGGGAGAGGCCGGCTTCTTGGAAGGGGCTTTCTGAGCTGAAACGCGGCCGGGGCTGGAAGCCACGGTGGCATTGGACGACTTCCCAGCAGCTTGCCCCTTCAGCAAGTCCAGGACTGTCGCTGGGATGTAAACATTTGTTAGTAAGGGACCTGAGTCCTGGAGAGCAGCTATAAAAGAAGCAGCACCAGGAAACTTGATAACTTTTATAAAAGGCCCAGGCTGGCCTCAAACTCCTAGAGTCAAGCGATCCTCCTGCCTCAGCCTCCTGAGTGGCTGGGATGACACTGCATGTGCCACCACACCCAGCTTGAAGGATAGTTCTGATATAACTTCTTCGTATTCAGATTTTTAAAAATTCTCTTCTCTGGCCTTGATCTAAGTGTCTTCCTTGTTTGACAGGGTCACTCCAGACATAAAGGACTCTGGAATGTTTGCCCTAAGATAGTATCCCTGCTCTGTGAGTCTTGCCTGACGCCCTACCCCACCTCAAGGAAGAATTCCTCACTCTAGGGTCCCTCGCAGGCCCTGGACATCCTGCTGTACCAGACTCTCAGAGCTGTATTTCTTGCTTTATTTGCCATCCCCCTCCCACATGACTCTGAGTTTTATAGGTCAGGGATTTCAAACATTCATCACTGTGTCCCCAGAGCTCAGCATGTTGCCAGCCATGAAGTACTAAATGTTGTTGTTATTAGGTGCCATCGAGTCAATGTCCAACTCACAGCAACCCTACATATAACAGGCAAAACAGTATTGTCAGTGCTTCTCTGCTGTTCATAGGGTTGTGAATGGCGGGTTGATTTTGGGGAGTGGGTTGCCAGGTCCTTCTCCCAAGCCTACAGCACCTGGTGTTCCCAGGCGGTCTCCCATCCAAGTACTAACCAGGCCCGACCCTGCTTAACTTCCGAGATCTGATGGGATTGGACGCCAGGATGGTACAGCTGCAGACTGAAGTACTAAATAACTGATACCAAATGAATGACTAGGTGAGCGATTAAATGGATGCATGGCCAGAGGACATGGGGTCGCTCTGGCGTGCGTAGGGGTCCACGTTGAGCCCCAGGGACACCCTCATCCAAACGATCGCCCTCAAGAAAAAAATGAAGATACCCACCACCACCACCCTAGGGACTGTCCCATGTCCGCAGGCTGTTCTGCAACCCCAAGGCCCACAACAAAGGCTCAGAGGTGGACTCACTGGCAAGCGGCCTGAACCGGATCCTCTTACTCTTGGTCTTCACAGGCACCGGCTGATATTTGCACTTCCCCGGCGGAGCGCGCCTAAAAACACAAAGAGGGTGAGGTCCCAAACCCTGAACACATAGCCAGCTGCAGATCAAGGTCCCCAAGGGGCACACATTTGTAAGACCTGGGGTCCCCCCTCTTCTCCTCGAGGGTGGAGCACAGGTAACAGAAACATGCTCTAAGGTCAGGTACAGAAAGGGGCAGGGACACCACACAGGGCGCCTGGGCCCTTGGGGAGATGAGGCAGGGACACTGGGCACAGGCTGGCAACAGACAGAGCCAGGCTCAACCCTGCTGGCCCAAGCCCAGGGAGCTTCCCTGAGCCCCCTCTGCATCTCTAAGATGCGAAAACTGCCAGCATCCGCCTCACAGGGAGAGGGAAAAGACGTCAGGGCAGCCGTCTGCCTGGCGCGGGGCACGTTCTGGATAAAGGATGGAATTTTAAAAAGTAGAAAACATGCCGGGCGCAGTGGCGCACACCTGTAATCCCAGCGGCTTGGAAGGCGGAGGCAGGAGGATCACAAGTTCGAGACCAGAGGCAGTCTGCATAATTTAGCAAGACCCTGTCTTGCTAAGTAAAAAATGGGCTGGGGGTGCAGCTAAGTGGTCCAGCACTTGCAGAGCATGCAAGCGCGAGGCCTTGGGTTCAACCCCATTACCACAAAAAACAACAACAAAAAAAAAGGTAAAAAACATCTGGTCGGGGCCCACCGCATCACAGGTGCTCAGGAGGGTGGGCCAAACCCTGGTAAGGGCACTCCCTTAAAACCTTGGTGCCCAGCCCTAAGGAACGCCTGCCTCTCTGCCCAGCAGCGCACTTGCTCCCCACTGTGTCCTGGGTACACCCCCTGAAAGGAAAGGGGCTTTGGGCACCCACAGCACCCCCGTGATGCACAGCAACACTGGGCCCCACCAGCCAGTCTCCTCTGCCTTCTCCAGTCAGCTCCGACTCTCAATCTCAGACATCCCGCCACCCACGTGAGAGAGACAAGTCGTTTTAGAGATTAACAGGCACTCCTGGTGCCCTCACCCACTAGTCTAAATACATCATAAACACTGACGCCCCACATGTTCCTGATAGCCCGGTGATGATGTTGTTGTTAGGTGCCGTCGAGTGGGTGTCCAACTCACAGCAACCCTGCATACAAAGGCGAAACACTATTGTCAGTGCTTCTCTGCTGTTCATAGGGTTTTTGATGACTGATTGATTTTTGGGAGTGGGTTGCCAGGTCCTTCTCCCAAGCCTACAGCACCTGGTGTTCCCAGGTGATCGCCCATCCAAGTACTAACGAGGCCCAACCCTACTTAGCTTCTGAGATCTGATGGGATCAGACACCATAGTGGTACAGCCACAGGCATCATATGATATTGCTGCTGTTGTTGTTAGGTGCTGTCGAGTCGGTATCCGACTCATAGCGACCCTCATTGGGTTTTCAATGGCTGAGTGCTTCGGGATTGCCTTGGGAGTGGATTGCCAGGTCCTTCTCCCATTTATGCGGTGCTGGGAATTTAACTCAGGGCCTCAGAGACTGCAGCGCAGCGCTCTACCCACTGAGCTAAATCCCAGCCCCATCGTATGATATAGGTACCGTTATTAACCCCATTCTACAGAAGGGAAACTGAGGCACTTTAAGGCTGAGAAGCAGGCTCAATGTCATAATGTGAGTCAGTGGCAAAGCTGAGATTCAAACCCATGCTGCAGGACCTCGGTCTCAACCATTGTATTTGGCCACCTGTACATCAATCAGTGGGCTCAGATTTAGCTCAGTTGGTAGAGCGCTGCTCTGCAGTCTCTGAGGTCCTGGATTTGATTCCCAGCACCGCAAAAATGGGAGAAGCATGTGGCAATCCACTCCTGAGGCAATCCCAAAAGAGTCAGGCATTGAAAACCCTATGAGGGTCACTATGGGTCGGACATGACTCGACGGCACACAACAACAACAACATCAATCAATGGGCAACCCTTAGAAAGTTCAACTGGAGCATTTAGTGTGGAGATGGGCAGAATAAATAAGCAGGGCAGACTCTGGTCTCCTGCAGCATTAAAGGGTCTGCATGAGCTGGTGTGAGGGCGCACACCTGTAATCCCAGCGCTGTGGAGGCTGACGCCGAGGATCACGACTTCCAGGCCAGCCTGGGTCACAGCGTGAGACTCTGTCTCAAAAAGAAAAAAAAAAAAGCAGTCTGATTTAATGTAATGATCGCTGAACAAAGCAGGCAGTGTTGAAATAACTTTGATGCAAAAGACGAACCGTGCTGCCATCCGAGCCCCTCTTCCTAGCTGCCCTTGAGGGGTGGCTTAACTGGGGGGCTCTGGTTTCCACAACCATGGAGGCTGTCAATCCGTCTGGGGGGGGGGCTACAGCTGTGGGCACAGAGCTGAGGGCGGGGCCTGGCACAGGGCGACGGTAAATGCCCACGTGGGAAGCAGGCGGGTGAGGAGGAGGCCTGGACGCTCGGGCCTTGCCGCTGCTCTCTGTGCCGCCTCTCCCGGCCGCTCCTTTGAAGGAGGGGAGTCAGATCATCTCCCCACTGTCCCAGAAAACCAGCAAAGGACAAGAAGTCAGATGTGCACAGGAAGCGCATTGGAGTAAAGAGCGGAACCCGACCCAGGCTTTGTCACCACCAGGAGCACTGTGACCCCAGGATTTGGGTCAAACCCCACCCCACCCAGCTGTACAGGCAGCCCAGTGCCAAGTCCACGCCTCGCCCCTCTGCTGTCCACTCTCAGCAGAGCACAGCAAGCACAGTTTTGGGGACAGGGCCTCGTCCAGGGCTCCTGAGGAAGCCCTGTTGCCAAACGGAAGCCAAGCTGTGCTGAGCCCTGAGCCCCAAGCAGTGGCTGGGCTTCTTGGCCTAATGTCCACTGAGCACCGCTGGCTCCGAGGGAGGCCCACTCTGCAGGTGCGCCGGGCAGCGAATTCCAAGGGAGGCCTTCGGGCCCTGGGTGAGAGTCCTGAGACAGACACAGTGCCGGCCCAGACTCCCTCACCCCAGATGTACTGTGCCACCTCGGGGTGGCAGAAACCTGGACCACAGCCTCCCCAGCCTCCCAGATGGGCGGCTGGTGGTGGCTGTGGTCCATTCTGCTGCAGCTGGTTAGCCTACGCAAGGGGGGCAGAGAGGCAGCAGGAAACGGCACAGAACCCACCAAGTGATCCGACAATGGCCACTGGATTCCAGAAGATTCCAAGAAACCTGACAGCTTAGGGTATTAGCCAAAGACTGTGAGATGCCACCAGCTCCAGCCAGCAGAACAGAACAAGTAGAGGAGTTCTCAGACCACCACAGAAAGTTCTAGGGATTTTTTTTTTTTTTTTTTTTTTTTTTTTTTTTGCGGTACTGGGGGTTGAACCCAGGGCCTCGCACCTGCATGCTCTGCAAGTGCTGGACCACTGAGCTGCACCCCCAGCCCATTTTTTTTACTGTTTGAGACAGGGTCTCGCTAAATTATGCAGACTGCCTCTGGTCTCGAACTTGTGATCCTCCTGCCTCTACCTCCCAAGCCGCTGGGATGACAGGCGTGCGCCAGCGCACCCGGCGAGAATTTTTTTTTTAAATAGGAGCCACAGGGCTAGGCTGGTCATCATGGAATGACTCAAGATTCTCCTCAATGCCAAGGAGATCACATCCTGCATAATCCAGTTCCTCCCCATGTACTGCTCCGTGTATCTGTCTGCCTAAGCTCCTTCTCAGGGCTATGATTTAGCTCAGTTGGCAGAGCACCGCTCTGCAGTCTCTGAGGTCCCTGGTTCAATTCCCAGCACCACAAACCTGGGAGAAGGACGTGGCAGTTCACTCCTGAGGCAATGCCGAAACAGTCAGCCATTGAAAACCCCATGAGGGTCGCTATGAGTCGGACACAGCTCAATGGCACCTAACAACACCGAAGCTGCTTTTCACCTGTAGCACAGCTGTGTTTTGCTGATCCTTTTTGGTCATGCCTGGGGAGAAACTTACTATTTCTGTGAGCAGCCTTGGGGATAAGGATTAATGAAAATACACCCAAGAAGAAAATGCCAGCAGATCTCACCTTGAGGGGTCAACGAACTTGTAGATGGACCCGTGGGGCGCGTAGGCACTTGGGTAGGAGGTGGCCAGGAAGTACAGCTCCCCTAAAGAAACAGGAATTGATGAGAAAGTCAGGCCATCGCAGGGCTGAGACACAGCTGGGCGCCCAGAAAGCAAGGAGTTGCCCTAAAATGCAGAGCCCCAGGAATGGAGGCAGGGCCTCCTGCCTGCCAGCCAGGCCTCCACTGGCCTGTGGTTATTTGAGAGGAAAGTCCACCTTTGCACCCCATAACCAGCTCAGAGGGCGGCCCACGCTTATGGTTATTGAACCAAACAGGCTTCTGTCTTATTAGCCCTGGGCCCTTCAGAACATCGTGCTGACAACACTCCACCCCGGTCCTCAGCTCTTTCTAAAGATTCTCTGTGAACCCTGCACGCTGAGGACTGTCCGTCAGTCTGCATTCCACCTCTTCAGCCCCTTGGTTTCCCCCTCAGCCTCGCTCCCTCCTTTTCCTCCTCCAATAAGTCCTGGGTTTCGTGTTTCCTTGTGACCCTCCTCCCCTTCTCCAGCCTCTCCTCTCGATCTCCTCCAAGTTGTTGTTGTTGTTAGGTGCTGTTGAGTCGGTATCCGACTCATAGCGACCCTCTGTACAACAGGGGAAACACTATTGTCAGTGCTTCTCTGCTGTTCATAGGGTTTTCAAAGGAGGATTGATTTTTGGGAGGGGGTTGCCAGGTCCTTCTCCCATCCAGGTACTAACCAGACCTGACCCTGCTTAGCTTCCAAGATCTGACGGGATTGGATGCCACAGGGCTATGGCTGCAGGCATCTCTTCCATAGCCCCCCAAAATCACCTCCCCTAACACTTTCCTGCGTCCCTTTTGAGCGCAGGTCCTCGAACATGCTAGGCAAGTGCTCCACCGCTAAGCTGCACCTCCAGACCCTTTTTCATTTTGTCTTCTGAGTCAACATCTAGCTAAGTAGCCCAGACCGCCTTTGACCTCAAACTTGGGATCCTGCTGCCTCCACCTCCCAAGTCACTGGGATGACAGGGGTGCACCACGGCACCCAGCTGGTAATCCCTTTAGAAGGAGCTCCTCTGCTCCCATTTGAATTCCAGCAGACATCCTCAGGTCTTTCTCACAGTGTCTGCCTCATTCCAGCTGGCTTTGTGGTTGTCTGTGAGGGGCAGGACGGTGCAGGTGACAATCCCTGCTTCCGAGTTAGATCTGGGCGTGAGTTCCCACAGCACCAGTCACCAGCTCTATTATCCTAGGTGAGCTCCCAACCCCTGTAACCCTCCAGACATTCGTTCATCTGTAAACGCGGACCCAGTGCCTGGAAGGACTGTTAGGCAACCCATTAGCAAGCGTTCCACATGTAGCCACTGTGGCTTTCTGCCCTCTGCTCCTTAGGAGCCAGCACTGTGTCCTCAACAGCTTTGTGGACCTAGCAGTGAATGAAAGTCCCTCGCTGCTGTGCACCCTACACAAGTCCACGTCCATTTATGGAAGAAACTAACTCTGAATTGCCAATGTGAAAAGCCAAGAAAAAGCTTCATATACCCCTGGGCTATTTAAGCGATGGCTTTCTTCCTCAGATCTGTGGCGAACAGTAACTGACGTGTGTCTTGGACAAGGTATGAGGCTCTTAGGCTTGCAGAGCCCCTACCTGGGGTAACAGGTAGACAGAGAAGCTGTGTTTATAATTGTTTCCTGGGAAGGGGTCCAAGGAGTTAGGAAACCCCCTACGCTGCAGTCACTTTGCCCTTTCTGATCGGAAACCCCAGGCACCACCCAAAGCGAGCCCAGCATCAATGCACGTGGTCTTTACTCAAGGCCCCCATGCAGAAGTCACTGTCAGGCAGGGGCCCCTCCAACCCATACAATGGCCTTCCTGTCTCAAAGGAGAAGTGACAGCCCCATCCTACTGCACACGGCCTTGTCGTGATCACAGTCTGCGCAAATGGCACCTCTTGAACATGCCGTAGACCTTCCACTGCCTACCCAGGGGCAAGCAATGCTGGAGGTGAATCTCACCTGCAGTAGCAGCTAACGTTGGTTTGTTTGTTCGAGACAGGTTTTTGTTTTTGTTGTTTGTTTTTGTTTTTTGCTTGGAGGTGGAACCCAAAGCCTCACATGCCCTTCGGGAGTGCTCTACCACTGGGCTGCACCCACACCCCATTTCTTTAACTTTTTATTTTGACTCAGGGTCTCACTAAGTTGCACAGGCTGCCTCTGGCCTCGAACTCACCACCCTCCTGCCTCCACCTCCCAAATCCCTGGGATCATGGGTGGGCACCACCGCACCCCGCTGATATTTGTAACATCTATTTCCAGGAGAATAAAAGCCTTCCGTGTGCCATGTGAAACATAATGTGTGCAGTGTGATCCTCCTGAAGCACCACAGCTCAGGCCAGCCCTCTTGGGAACAGGCCGGGGCCTGACGTATGACATACTGAAATAGTGCTCTAGCTACAATCGTCCCTAAGTGGGAAAGAGCAAGCCAGGAGAGAACACGCGCCATCCACTCAAGCGCCAGAGCTGGGCATCCTGGAGGAAGACAGCTTGGCTGGAGTCGCCTCCACAGCCCCAGGGCTGCCCTTGGGCACAGGCTGGCCTGGGAACACCTTGGCACACCCGCTTTGCAGAATCCAGCCAAGGACACTCAGTTTTGTTGGCCAGAGGCACGAACTGCTTTTCAAAAACTGCCTGTTTTCTCCTACGAGACGTCTAAGGGCCCAGCAAACCAAGCCACGAAAGCCGGCCTTCCGTGGCCTCCTAAAGAATGGTAAGCCACAGAAGACGGCAGCCCAGAGTCCGCGATCCGGAGCTTCCACCCTGTAGGAGGACCCAGCGGAGGGACGGCCCTCCCGTGGCCTGTGGCTTTCCCCCGCGCCTCTGCCCGCCGGCCTGGGCTTCTCTACATTTTTACACGTTTGGACTTCCAATCTGGAACTCACACAGACTTTTTTCTATTAAAAATGCTCGAATTTTCCAAAATGCCCTCTGCTCCTATAACATGTTTATCTCAAGCTGCCTATTCATCAGCTAGCCAAGAGGAAAGGGCCCGGAGCTGACTGGGTCTCTTTACAGCATATTCAGGGAGGGCCTGTGCAGCCAGCACACAAGGCAAGAACTCTTCCCGGATTGGCTTCCAGACATGGTGAAGTCTGCAAGGGACTCGGAGAGATCAGTTTATTATCCTTTCTACCGTTTTTATACTTGGTAAAGTAACAGACTTTGTGGTTTTTTTCAACTTGTTAGGCTTTTTTTTTTTCTTGTCCTTTTTTCTTTCTTTTGCATATTAGGAAGTTAGTGTTATATAAGCTATTTTCGCCTGCAGCTGTAGCCCTGTGGCAGCCGATCCCATCAGATCTCAGAAGCTAAGCAGGGTCGGGCCTGGTTAGTACCTGGATGGGAGACCGCCCGGGAACACCAGAAGCTGTAGGCTTGGGAGAAGGACCTGGCAACCCCCTCCCAAAATCAATCTGCCATTGAAAACCCTATGAACAGCAGAGAAGCACTGACAATAGTGTTTCCCCTGTTGTACAGAGGGTCGCTATGAGTCGGATACCGACTCGACGCCACCTAACAACAACAACCACCTCTAAGCGTGGCTAGATCCAGTGCCAAATACTAAAAGGATCACTGTGCAAACTTATAGAAAACAAGATAGAATTTGTTTAAAATTCCAAAATCTAGTCTCAAAATGTCCCGTAACTTAGGCAAAGCTGAAATGAAAATGAGTTCTCTGATTCTAAATCTGTAGACATTTATTAGAGCTGAGCGTCTCCTCACCTACCCTGCCCTCGCCTCCCCTCTCTTCATGAGCACATGGCCTGGCTCCAACGGTGCCCTTGACATGAGCCTAGTTTCTCTATTGAGCAACCTCCTACTGAGCTGACTACCTTTTTTTCCCTTCAGATTTCTCAAGAAAGAATCCCCCCACCCTCCGCTCCGGCTCACAAACGCTTGGCAGCATCAGGAAAGAGCCTGGCCCCGCCAGCGAGCTGATTTCAAGAGGTCCCCTCTTCCCTGGCCATCCAGCATGCCCTGCCATGTTGGTGCTTCCCCCTCCTACAGCCATGGTTCATGATAAAATCAGGGAGAGCGGAGCACGTGAACCTCTTCGTAGTCCAAGAGCAAAGCGCAGCCCTCCACGTGCCCCTCATGAAGATGTGCGCCTTTCAACCTCAACCAGGTAGGCTGGCTCAGCAGCGTTTCCTCGCTAGCAAAATGAGCAGACCCGAGCATAGGAATTATATCGTGGGGGTGCTGTGGCTGCTAATTACAGTGACAGATGTCAAGTCCTTAGCAGAGTACCCACTGCATTATAAAAGACAACTAAAGGATCGTGAGCCTGCAGCCATAGCCCTGTGGCATCTGATCCCATGAGATCTCGGAAGCTAAGCAGGGTCAGGCCTGGTTAGTCCTTGGATGGGAGACTACCTGGGAACACCGGGTGCTGTAGGCTTGGGAGACGGACCTGGCAACCCACTCCCAAAAATCAATCAGCCATTGAAAACCCTATGAACAGCAGAGAAGCACTGACAATAGTGTTTCACCTGTTGTACTCGGGGTCGCTATGAGTCGGATACCGACTGGAAGGCACCTAACAACAACAACAAAGGATCGTGATAGTGATCGTACAGCTACATTTAAATAATAACAATGATACTAAACGTTTAGTGTGCCTGTGATTGTCTCAGTTCAAGGCAGAAGTGGAATCTCCGTGTATGTCTGTTACCTGCCTCATCCTCGGCGAAGGAGATGATGAACTTGCTGTAAGTGCTGATCAGCCCTGGGAAGGCACAGGATGAGGTGTCGCCCAGGCAGATGTCCCGCTTCGTCCATTTCTTCGTTTTTCTATCTTCCTGCAAAGCCATAAGTCGACTGGATGAAAAATAAGACCTTTTGTGTTAGGAATCCGTATTTCCACTGTGCAGGAAATTTTTTCCACCTAGAATCTGGGATCCCTGAGTTCTAGGTCTGGGGCTCCCCTAAAAAGGCCAATAACCAACCTCCCCCAAGAACCAAAAATGCTGATTCTGAGAAACTTCAGACACCCACTTGCCCTGGATGGGGAAGCGCACTGTCTTTATAAAAGGAGTTTAGTGCCCTGAGAAGGCTGTACCACAAAAGATTCATTGTTATTACTTGTTTGACCTTTGGCTGGTTGCCCAACATCTCTAAACCTCAGTTTCCCCATCGTAAAATGGGGGATGGTAACATAATTTATCATACTGGAGAGCTGCCAAGGTTAAATAAAATAAGATATGTAACAATCTTACCAATGTGCATGGCACATAGTAGGGCTTGAAACAACTAGTTGTCATTGTTGTTATTATTATGTCTCTATGGTGACAGGTAACCGATCCATAGCCCCCTATCATCTATCTGAAGGAGGAGGGAGGAGGTTGGGTAACTGCCTGAGATGCTCATCAGAATCACCTGGAAAATTCCATAGAAGCAGAGATGCCCAACCCAGTGTTTCTGACCCTGGTACCTCAAGTAAGAATCGCTGCATATCAACCAAGTCATATGTGCGGAAGTGGGGATTATGGGGGGAAAAACATAAAAATAATTGAAATCTCAAAGATCCAACAGGTTATGATAAAGGCACTCACCAATTAGTAACGCTGCACTCCCTTCATAGCCAAGAATCAAAGTGTGAAAATGACCACACCCTTCCTGAGATGAAGCAATAGGGACGAGGTATGCCCTCCCACCACGATCACTCAAAACCCTGCAGTGTGTAGGAGTGTGCTCCCCAAGAAACGAGACCAACGAGGCGAGACCTACAACCGCTCCGCTTACTTCAGCACAGAGCACGGAGGCGGGCAGAGCTCAGCTCACTGCCTGGCTAGAAAAGACAGAGCTGAGAGTCCAGGGAGGTCAATGCCATGTGAGCTTGCAGGACAGACATGGGAGAAAAGATCACATGGAGAATGAACACAAGGGATCTGCAAAGGGGCCCCCCAAATATTTCCTGGTGTACTCAATGGTAGACACAGGTCAGGAAACCACTTGATGTGTGGGGAAGAAATAGAAGGAAAAATCCCTGGTACTTGTTCAAGGTCAGGAAATGGTATATGTATAATCCAAAGGGTTTTGGCAGGGGTCTCAGGAAGTCTTGCCTCAGTAGTCAGGACTACAGAGAAGAGTCAGGCTACAGAGAAAGCACCACTGTGGTCTTGCTTCTTCTTGTTAGGTGCCGTCAAGTCAGTGGCCAACTCATAGTGACCCTACATACGATACGTGAAACACTATTGCCAATGCTTCTCTGCTGTTCATAGGGTTTTCAATGGCGGATCCATTTTTTGGGAGTGAGTTGCCAGGTCCTTCTCCCAAGCCTACAGCACCTGGTGTTCCCAGGCAGTCTCCTTTCCAAGTACTAACCAGGCCTGACCTTGCTTAGCTTCCAAGATCTGACAGGATCGAATACCACAGTGGTATGGCTGCAGGCATTGGTCTTGCTTAGCAAATATTAATAGTAAGACCTGAAAGGAGTAAACTGTTTCCAAGTAACTTTACTGTGTCTCAGAACAAAATTCAAAAGCATTTATAGAAATACAAAAATATCGAGCACCTACAAAGTTAAATTAATGATATCTGGCATTCAATCAAAACTTACAAGGCCAGTAAAGGAGGAAGAGAAAACAACCCATAATAAAGAACAAAAATCAATCAAAATTAACACAGGTATTAAAATTAGTAGACAACAGCATTAAAATAATGATGATTATTATATTCCATATGTTCAAAAAGCCAAGAAGAGACATAAAGAGATTTTTTTTTAAAAAAAAAAGGGTCTAAATTGAGTTTCTAGAGGTGAAAAATACAACTGAAATTTAAATATATATGAATATTTGATGGGATAAATCGTTGATTAGATGTTATTGAACAAAGAGATATTTTTAACAATAAAAACATAAACATTTTTTAGAATTCTGTGAAAGTAGTACTTAGGGTGAAGTTTAAAGTACTAAACATATGTATTAGAAAAGATGAAAGATCTCAGATCAAGCTGGCTGCGGTGATGTGTGCCTGTAATCTCAACTACTACAGAGGCTGAGGCAGGAAGATCAAAAGTTCAATTCCAGTCTGGGCAATTTAGCAAGACTTAGTCTCAGAATAGCCATTGAAAGCCCTATGAATAGCAGAGAAGCACGAAAATAGTTTTTCATCTGTTGTACATTGGGTTGCTATGAGTTGGACACCAACTCGATGGCACCTAATAACAACAACAACAAGTCTCAAAATAAAAATAAAACAAGTTCTGAAGATATAGCTTGGTGGTAGAGCTCTTGCCTAGCTTGCTCAAGTCCCTGGGTTCAATTCTCAGTACTGCAAACTATATAAATCAATAAATATTTCAGACCAATGCCCTCAATTTTCACCTTGAGGAATTAGAAATAGATAATCAAATTAAACCCAAAGCAACTAAAAGGAAGGAAATAGAGTATAAATCAATGAAATGGGAAACAAAAAGAATTTTTAAAAACCAGTGAGTTCAATAGCTGGTTCTTAGAGAAGATCAATAAAATTGATGAAACTCTAACCAGACACAGAAAATGAGTGAGAGAGAGAAAAAGAGAGAAATTACCAATATCTAGAGTAAGATGAGTAAGTTCTGTCACTATAGTTTCTATAGATATTGAAAAGATAATAAATAAATATTATGAACAAGTTGATGCCAATATATTTCTTAACTTGGGCAAATTGAACAAATCCTTCAAAAGGCACAGACTACCAATGCTCACTCAAAGAAATTGTTGCTGCGGTTGTTTTTAGGTACCATCAGGTCAGGTCCAACTCACAGTGACCCTCACAGGGTTTCCAATGGCTAGATAAGCTAAATAGCCAAGATCTATGAAAGAAATTGGATTTATAGTTAAAAATCTTTCCACAAAGAAAACATCAGCCCCGGTTGGCTTCCCTTGGAAAGAAGAAACACGTAAGGAAGGCACAATATCTATTTTACACAAACTCTTCCAGATATTTGAGGAGGGAGGAATAATCTCCATCTCATTCTATAAAGCTGTATTACCCAGATGCCAAAATCTGACAAAGACACTCTAAGAAAGGAAAAGTACAGCTCACTATCCCTTCAGGAACATAGATGCAAAAAACTCCAAACACATCTCACCAAGTCGAATCCTACAACACATAAAAAGAATAGTACATCATGACTAAGTAGAGCTTACTTCAGGAATACAATGTTACTTTAACAATAATAAAGTCAAGCAATGAAATTCACCATATTAACAAAGTAAAACCCTTTAAATACGATTCTCCCAATAGGTGCAGAGAAGTACTTGATAAAACCCAATATCCACACATAACACAAACTCTCAGCAAACCAAGAATACAAGGAGGCTTCCTCACCCTGGTGAATGGCACGCACAAAACACCTAAACTAACATTAAACTTACTGGAAAAAAATTGAATGCTTTCCCCCACTTATCCTCAGCACTGTACTGAAAGCCTAAGCAGAAATCATAAGCCAATTAAAAACAATAAAAGGCATCCAGTTTGGGAAAACAAAAAGGATATTCACAGGTAAAATGGTCTTTTACATAGAAAACCCAATAGAATCTATCACAGGCTATTAGAACTAGAAAGGAGTTCAGCATGGCTACCAGATATAGGCTTAATATACAAAAAAAAAAAAAAAAATCTAAAATTCTAGCTGGGTACATAGCTCAGTAGTAGGGCTCTTGCTGAGCATGTGCAAGGCCTGGGGTTCGATCCCCAGCACTGCAAGGAAAACAAGATGTGGAGACAGAAGGGCCATGTGTCCAAGTCAGCCTAGGGTACACAGGTCAGCTTGAGCTAGACCCTGCAAGACCCTGTCAAGAAGAAGAAGAAGAAGAAGAAGAAGAAGAAGAAGAAGAAGAAGAAGAAGAAGAAGAAGAAGAAGAGGAAGAAGAGGAGGAGGAGGAAGAGGAGGAGGAGGAGGAGGAGGAGGAAGCCAGCTGTGGTGGTGCACACCTGTAATCCCAGTTATCTGGGAGGCCGAGACAGGCGGATTGTGAGTTCAAGGCCAGTCTGGGCAACTTAGCAAGATGCTATCTCAATAAAATAAAAGAGACTGGGTATGTAGCTCAGTGGTAAAGCATTTGCCTGGTACAAGGCCCTGGGAGTAATCCCCAGTACTGAAAAACAAATTGTTTTATTTGTTTGTTTATTTATTTATTTGTTTTGTGGTGGGGGGCTGCTGAACCCAGGGCTTTGTGCATACTTTGCAAGGGCTCTACCAGAGCTGCCCCAGAGCCCCTTTTTAATATATTTTTCTACCTTGACATAGAGTCTCACTGAGTTGATACAGGCTGCCTCTGGCCTCAAACTTGCAATCTTCCTCCCTCTATCTCCTGAGTTGCTGGGATTGATTACAGGCATGCACCACCGTGCCCTACTAAGAAAGCAACTTCTATATACTATTAATTATCAAAACAAAATGACGTGTACTATGCATCAAACATTATGAAATACTTAGGTGTCCAAGACCTCTATACTGAAAACTATAAAACTTTGTAGTAGTTTTGTTCACAATATCCAAATTGTCCATGAACCAAAGAATAGATCAATAGTGTATTTAGATAATTTAATATTACAAAGCAATAAAAAAGACAAACTACTGATCCATGCAACAACCTTGACGACTCTCACAGATGCTGATTGAATAGAAGAAACCAGGCACAAAACAGAGGACATCCCATATGATCTCATCCTATTTACTTATGATGTTTCCAAGGAAACCTAATCTGTGTGTGTGTGTGTGTGTGTGTGTGTGTGTGTGTGTGTGTGTGTGTGTGTGTTTATGAGGAGTATTTACAGGCAACAGGCAAGAAGGAACCTGTTTCTTCTTTTTGTTTTGTTTTTTTGATACCGGGGGTTGAACCTAGGGCCTCACCTGTTTTCCAAGCGCTCTACTGCTGAGCTGCACCCCCAGCCCACTTTTTAGTTTTTATTTTGAGACAGAGTCTCAGTTACACAGGCTGCCTCTGACCTTGAACTTGTAATCCTCCTGTCTCTGCCTCCCGAGTGGCTGGGATGACAGGCGTGCGCCACCACACCTGGCCATGCTCTGCATCTTGATCTGGTTGGTGGTGATAACAAGTGGTGGTGATAACACATTTGCAAAACTGTATCTAACTGTGCTCTTAAGAGACTGGATTTCACCATATGTGAGTCACACCCAGCAAAAATGCTAAAACACGAAAGAGAAAAGGGACATCAACACTTCCTTACCCACTCATGAAGTCCCCAAAGATGTAGAGGCCGTTGAGATTCGGGGACTCGCACCCCCGGTAGACATAGCCTCCAGTGACGGACTTCCCCACCGCATGGCCATACGCGTAGATGGGCAGAACGTCCTCTGTCCAGGAACAAAGGAAGAGAATGAGCGTCACGGCCCCGAGGTGGGGGCTTCTGATGACGCAATTGCCTGAGTCGGTGAAGACACTGCAGCTGGTCATCAGTGGGACAGATGGGCAAGTGAATCGTATTTATTATTCTCAACAGACCAGTCACAATATTTGCGACCTTCCCATTTGACAATTATCTAGGCCCAAGTTTGGCTCATCTATGAGGCAGTGGGGCTGGGATTTAGCTCAGTTGGAAGAACATCGCTCTGCAGTCTCTGAGGTCCTGAGTTCGATTCCCAGCACCGCATAAATGGGAGAAGGATGTGGCAATCCACTCCTGAGGCTATCCTGAAACAATCAGCCATTGAAAATCCTATCGCTATGAGTTGGACACAACTCGACAGCACCCAACAATGTGAGGCAGTGACCTAGAGGTCCATAAACTTAAGTTTCTCCTCTACCTTTACAGGGCAGATACTCAGGGTTTGTTGTTGTTGTTAGGTGCTGTCGAGTCGGATCCTATTCTTAGTGACCATCATAGGGTTTTCAGTGGCTGATGGTTTTGGGATTGCCTTGAGAGTGGATTGCCACACCCTTCTCCCATTTTCAGTGTTTTAGGATGTGAGAAATACCGTCAGGGTCTGTAAGATTGCTTTGTAACTTAAAGAACAAAAAAGACTAAGCAACAGTGACCAGAGTCAGAATGTGGCAATTCTGAGCCAGGTAGTTTCTAAAGGATTTTACTCTTCCTGCAGAAGATGTGGAATATCATTTTAGTGGGCTGTTCCAACTGGGAAACAAAACCACACAGTCACCAATATTATTCTGCCAGTGGTTATCAAAAAAGTATGCCTAAAAAACACACGGGTCACTCATTTAAAATATAGATTCCTGGTCCATCTCATTCCTTAATCAACCCAAGATGCAAACTCATGAGGACTGGCGTATAGCATGTTATTGTTGTTGTCAGGTACCTGTGTACAACAGGCGAAACACTACCAGACACTGTGCCATGCCCAGCACTATTATCAGTGTTTCTCTGCTGTTCATAGGGTTTTCAATGGTTGATTGCTTTTGGGGAGTGGGCTGCGGGGTCCTTCTCCCAGCATACGGCATAGGAATCTACTTTTTTTTTTTTTTCAGTACGGTGGAGTTGAACCCAGGGTCTCACACATGCTGGGCAAGTGCTCTACCCCTATGCTGTGCCCCCCAGAATCTACTTCTTTTGATTGGCTTTATTTCCTATTCTAGAATGGTGGAACATTCCATTCCGTAAAATAGAATAAACATCCAATGGGCTGAACAAGGGAGTCGGTTTTATACTGAAATAAGGGCTTGAAGAAAGCAGAAACAAAAACGCAAAGCAAGCCAGGTGCCTCAGAGGTGCTTTCCCTGGAGGGCAGGGACCAGGAAGGAAAACAATGGGAAAATAGCAGCGTAGTTCATGTCGGGAATCTGGATTTTCACAAGTGTGACCAAGGTGTCTCTGGTGTGAGTGGCTAGAGCCCACTCAGATAAGCCCTGTCTACACTCCCCAGTTTCAATGCTCACCTCCACCTCCACCCCAATCAGTTCACTCGAGAACTCATCCAGACAGCCGCTTCCTTACCCAAAGAGGCGTTGTGACAAAGCTTGTCGTCATAGCATTCAAAGCCCTCCTTTGCCCGCCAGCCGTAGTTCCCGCCTTTGACAATGATGTCGACTTCCTCAAACCTGTTCTGGCCCACGTCCCCACAGAACATCCGGCCTCGGCCCTGGTGGGTCACGGGGTCCCCTCGGTCCACAGCACAGCGCCACATGTTCCGAATCCCATAGGCATAGATGGCAGGGTGGGCCCCTGGCTCAGAAACAAAGGGATTGTCCTTGGGGACTCTGTACCGCCGGCCGGCCAAGCCTGCCCTGTTCACGTCGATCCTCAACACTTTCCCCAGGAGGGAACTTCTGGAAGACAGAAGGCCAAGAAATAGGTGCAAGTAGGAAGGACACAGACCAGAGGGGACCACCCAGGAGGCCCAGCTGACAGACGATGCCCAGAAACTGCTGGGACCTCAGGGGGAAATGAGACTTAGTTTTTCTTTTAAACATAGATGGACACAATGGCGCGCATCTGTAATCCCAGCGACTCGGGAGGCTGAGGCGGGAGGATCTCAAGTTTGAGGCCAGAGGCAGCCTATGTAACTTATCAAGACCCTGACTCAAAATTAAAAAAGAAAAAATGGGT
This sequence comes from Pedetes capensis, assembly GCA_007922755.1. Taxonomy (NCBI): domain Eukaryota; kingdom Metazoa; phylum Chordata; class Mammalia; order Rodentia; family Pedetidae; genus Pedetes; species Pedetes capensis. Next base: position 226,469 of record VMDO01000690.1, on the reverse strand, counting down.
TCAGGGTGCTGCTCAGTGGCAGAGGACCTGCGAAGTATGTGTAAGACTCTGAATTCAACCCCCAAGTACTGCAAACAAACAAACAAACAAACAAAAAACATACATGAGATGTTAAACTTCCCCAGTTTGGGCTCAAGGAGAACGACTATGGAAAAGTTTATGATCCCACTCCACGTGACCCTGAATAAGTAGCAACTTTAATTTTTTATGTTAACGATGAGGACAGCTGTGTTCTGATTTGGTCTATAGATGTTCTAAGCTGATTTATTCTTCCTCCGATAGCAACATGGTCAGTAGACAGAAGAGAGGCGTCTAAGAGGTTCTGCCAGTGACTTTGACCTCTGGGCTTTAGTTTCCCTGCTTGAAAAGCAGTGGAGAGAGCGGGCACAGTGGTGCACGCCTGTCATCCCAGAGGCTTGGGAGGCAGAAGCGGGAGGATCACAAGTTCAAGACCAGAGGCAGTCTGCATAACTTAATGAGATCCTGTCTCAAAAAAATCAAAAAAATGGGCCAAGGGTGCAGCTCAGTGGTCCAGCACTTGCAGAGCATGCAGGTGCGAGGCCCTGGGTTCAACCCCAGCACTGAAGAAGAAGAAGAAGAAGAAGAAGAAGAAGAAGAAGAAGACGAAGACGACAAAGACAAGATAAAGATGAAAATGAAGACGAAGACGAAGAAGAAGAAGAGGAGGAGGAAGAAGAAGAGCAGAGGAGAGAAACAGCCCCGCAGTGTGGTTGTGATACTTTGCTTAGATGAGTTACCGTGTAGTGCTGAGTGAAATTCCTGAATTACAGCAGGCGTGTGACAAACGTTAGCTTATAATTCACCTTCATGTTTCATTCCTAGGAATAACAGGAGCCAAGTGCTCCCTGGGGGCAAAGGGCAGAAGGACCACGTGACCTTTATAGGCAGCACCAGCACCATGGGGCTCCAGCACCAGAGTGTGGGAGGGGCAATTCTCATCCTGCCACTGACTTGCTCTGCCTCCATCTTCTAGTCTGTAAAATGGGCCTCAGTACTTACACCTCATAAGCGCCTTTCATTCCATACATGTTTATAGTGTGCCGGGTGTGCTGGGGATGCACTAAGGAAAATAGATTTATTTTTTGCGCTTGAAGGTTGTCATCCATACTCAACCACATGTAAGGTACTTAGAGAGGCACCTGACTCACTTTTAGCTCTCCTTTGCTGACTTCTCATGTGCACCTGGGCCCAGCGGAGAGCCTGGAGCGCCATGCCCAGTACCGTGGTTGAGATGGACTGAATTGGACAATTGGAGTCGTGGACAGGGCTCTGCTGACACATATTTACAAGTCTGAATTGCTTTCTACGTAGCACTCTGAAAGTCACGTGGCGATACCCTTATATTAACTACCAACGTGCACTGCGTCCTTCGCTTGGACAGAAACCCAAATGCACCTCTCTTTTGCCTGTGGATGAGCTACACCTTGCAGTAAGGGATTTGGCTTTGGCTCTGTCTCAGCCACATCACGGTGTGAGCCATCCACCCTACAGGAGTGAGGGCCCTGCCTCCATCCAGCTTACTTGTTCTGAGCATTTCCAAACTTGCCGAAGGGATCCCCAGCCTGTCCGCCATCCCCAGTGAATATGTACAGATAGCCATCCAGGCCAAAAAGAAGTTGTCCGCCATTGTGATTGGAGGCTGGCTCTTCTATCTCCAAGATGACTCTGCAAGAGAAAAAGAAGCTACGTAGTAGACTGTTTGTTTGTTTGTTTGTTTATTGCAGTACTTGAGGGTTGAGCACAGGGCCTTGAACATACTTTGCAAGTGCTCTGCCACTGGGACACAGCCCTAGCCTATTTTTAAATATTTTTTAATCTTGAGTCAAGGTCTCACTAAGTTACGCAGGCTGCCTCTGGCCTTGAACTTGCAATCCTCCTGCCTCTGCCACCCGAGCTGCTCGGATTATGGGTGTGTGCCACCGTGCCCAGCTATGCATTAGGCCTCGACACCAGCTGAGGCTGCATGCTCTGGAGACATCCAGAAACGACTGGTCCAAGGCCCCAAGATCTGCCAAGTTGGCCAAGACATGCTTCACGGGCTCCGAGGATCACAAAGCAGGTAGCCTGGAGCGCTGAGATGCCCCTTGTTTCCTGGTTTGACGCCTTCAGGGATCTTCTTTTCTTCTCTTTTTTCTTTTGTTTTCTTTTCTTCTCTTTTCTCTGCTTTCCTTTCCTGGGGGTCACACCCAAGGCCTCGCGCACGCTTTGCAATGCCCAGCTCATGGGTCATCTCTCTTTCGTCCCTGGACTTCACAAGCTGAGGTGCAGCCAGGCTAATAACCATCCCCTTTGAGGGCTTGTCTCCCCCTCTGCTCTACAGAACACTCCAGCCCTCTCTTTGATCAAGTTAGCGGGGGTCAGTCTACCAGGTCTTCCTGCTCTTCCCAATCCTTCAGCCCATCTATGATGGGGCAAGAGACAAGGCAGAAAGGAGAAGAAGGGAGAGGCAGCCTGATGGAGGGAGCAGAGCACGAGTGCAGGGCCAGCTGGAACCGGATCTTCCCTAACTGCACAACAGTAGTTCTATGGCCTTTTGCCACAGCTCCCTGTGAGGGAGAGAATCCCACATTCAAGGTAAAGACTCTGGAATCTAATGGCCACACAATAATTGTTTGTTATTGTTAGGTGCCATCAAGTCAGGTCCGACTCACAGTGATTCTATGTACAACAGAATGAAACACTCCCTGACACCATCCCATGCCCGGCACCATTGTCAGTGCTTCTCTGCTATTTATAGAGTCTTCAATGGCTGATTGTTTTGGTGATGGATTGCCAGGTCCTTCTCCCAAGCTTGCAGCACCTGGTGTTCCCAGGTGGTCTCCCATCCAAGTGTTAATCAGGTCCAACCCTGCTTAGCTTCTGAGATCTGACGGGATCCGATGTCAGAGGACTACAGCTGCAATTAGTGACTATATTTAACATATTCATAGTATCTATAATCACTTCTCAAACCCTTATGGCTGCCAGTCATTGCTTATCCTCTTTAAAGACAAGCAATCAAGGCTCTAATTAGGTAGTGTAAGGGGGACAGCGACACCCCATAAAGACCCCGATTCAGAACTCGGCTCTCCTTACTAACCACAGTAACTCCTTTCTCAGCATTTTAAGCTAGAGCTCTAAAACAAAGGGCCTGGGATTTAGCTCAGTCAGTAGAGCACTACTCTGCAGTCTTTGAGGTCCCAAGTTCGATTCACAGCACCGCAAAAATGGGAGAAGGATGTGGCAATCCACTCCTGAGGCAATCCCGAAACAGCCAGCCATTGAAAACCCTCTGAGGGTCGCTATGAGTCGGACAGGACTTGAAGGCCCCTAACAACAACTAAAACCAAGAGAGCTCTCTGTGTCATCGCCTCGGACTGACGGGCATCATTCAGAGCCTGGGGCAGGGCCTCAGATTCTCCCGAGGACGTCTCACCTCTCTGACTTGGGGTCAGCTTTGTTAGGGTCAGCTCCAGAGACCTTCATCTCACTAATCCGGATCTTTTCTACCTTCCTCCTGCCCAGGCATGAGTAGTAAATATAGAACTTGCGGTTGCGGCGGAATTTGGGGTGAAAAGCCAGCCCCAAGAAGCCTCTCTCATCCCCAATCCACGGGGTGGTCAGCACGATGCTCTTGAGGTCCAAGAAGGGCTGGGCCAGGCGACTGCCGTCGGGCAGGTAGACCCACACCACGCCCACCTGCTCGGCAACGAAGAAGCGATGGGTGCCGTCGCCCGCGTGGACCATGGAGACCGGGTTCCTCAGCCCATTGGCCACCTCAGCCAGGCAGAGTTGCAGGCAGCCCTTAGGGTCCTGGGCCACCACACCCAGGTTGCGGTTGAGATGGTCACTCCACAGGACGTTGGGGAAGCAGTAGTCCTGGTCAGGGAGGTTGAGCAGGTGGCAGAAGTGAGCACCATTTCTGTTCCGCGACCCTTGGAGGCCACGGTCACCGGTGAGCAGGGAGATGGCAGAGTGGCAGTTGGAATGGAAGGCGGAGCAGTAGTCAGGGCAGAGGCCTGGGAGGTTGCGGAGGGGCGTCCGGGGGTTCTCAGCGTCGTAGAGGTGGGCTGCATAGGGCGAGCACTCCTAGAAAAGAGAGGGAAGCGTGGGCTCAGTTTGAGCAAGCAAAACAAATGGTCTAGGAAAAAGGAAGCTGGGATTCTGGAGGTTTTGTTAGCAATGACTGGCAAACCGTTTCTCTTCCTTGACCCAAATTTTCTCCCCAGTTAATGCTCCTGCAAGGCAGAAAACAAAAAAGAAAAAAAATAAAAGTGTCTCTTATATTCACTATACTATCTCTAGCATGTCAGCTTAGTCCCTGACACTTAGGATTATGTTAAATGATGAATGAATATCTTCAAAAGAAAGTGGTATCCAACTTCTCAATCTTTCCCTTTCACATAAATGAAGTGATGTGGCAAAGGTGTCATGGTTAATAAAAACCTGGATGCTCCCTCTGTGTTGCTAATGATTTCATTTTCCATGCTTTTCCGTGTTTGAAATATTTTACAATTAAATGGATCTCCACAGACATATCACTCTCAGAGATTAGGTGTCTAGTAACTTATTTATGTATTTATTTAAAATATTTGTGTTTAATATATGCAAAGCTCTATGTTGGAAGCTATAAATGTTTGAATAAGATGGCTTTGTATGGAAGGACCATGGGTACGAAGGAATATCTGCTGCTTGGATCTCCCTAGACTATACTGTCAGCTTGTCATGCTGTAAGAGCTTGCATGTTGCTGTGATGCCGAAAGCTATGCCTCCAGTATTTCAGATACCAGCAGGGCCACCCATGGTGGGCAGGTTTCAGCTGAGCTTTCAGAATAAGACAGACGAGGGAGAAGGACCCGGCAGCCCACTCCCGAAACAGCCACTGAAAATCCTATGAATAGCAGAGAAGCACTGCCACATATAGTGCCAGAAAATGAGCCTCCCAGGCTGGAAGGCATTCAAGAGACGACTGTGGAAGAGTTGCCTCCTCAGAGTCGAGTCAACCTCAATGATGGGAATGGAGTAAAGCCTGTGGGACCTCCAGTTGCTGATGTGGTACGACTCACAATGAGTAGAAACATAGTGGCTGCAACAATGGGCTCAAACATAAAAAAAAGTTGTGTGCATGGCACAGTGTCAGGAAGTGTTTCATTCTGCTGTACACAGGGTCACTATGAGTTGGACCCAACTCAACGGCATGCAACAAAAAGACTACAGGAGTTTTTAGAACAGAAGAGAATTTTGTGGGCAGACAACTAGATCCCAATAGTGATGACAGACAGAGGCAAGTGAGATTTGGAAATCAAAAAAGGCAGGTTTAAAGGCTGGAGTTTGGGGTCATCAAGCAGACGTGAGTCTGCCATCCCTGGAGGCCTCCATCCCTGACTGGTGTGGGCAGACCAGACTTGCTCATCACTTCCCAAAGGAACCAGCGGCACTTTTGAGGTTTCAGAGTTCCCTGTTTCCCTCTTTCCTCTGACTGTGGGTTGTAGAGCAAGCCCTCGGTTATCAGGCAGAGGGAAGGAAGGAGCTCAGAGACTCAAGGTCTCTCTCCCTGGCTGTCTGCTTCAGCTGAAGATTTTTGCCAGAGCATCAAAAACCCTATGAATAGCAGAGAAGCACTGACATAGTGCGGGGCATGGCACAGTGTCGGGGAGTGTTTCATTCTGTTGTACATCAAGTCGCTCTGAGTCAGACCCAAATTGATGTCATCTAACAACAACAACAACAACAACAACAACAAGCAAAAGGATCTGCTCTTCCATGTCGCCTCACTGACTCCATCCACTCTTACAGAATGGAAAGAAAAAAGAGAGGAGGCAGAAACGACGAAGGCATCATGAAATCCCAAGGAAAAGAAGGGGGATGTGGAAACGTAACTGCCCCCTGGCACTCTTATAAAGCACAGCCTTTTGGGAAGTCATTCTCCCTTCATTCACTCAGTAACGAAACAACCGTTTCTCCAAGGGTGAGAAAGCTTGGGCCCAGGAACAGTCTCTCCCACGGGCACAGCCCTGCCCTCCACCCTGGGCAGCAGCAGGTGGCACAGGCAGTGAGCTTACACACTCAGAGCTCAGGAAGCAAGCAAGGCACAGGCCAGGGCTTCTGCAGGCCCCCTCGGGCGGGGTGTGATGAAAAGCACCTACGACCCAGAGCCTGAGCATCCAGATTCGTGTCCAGGGCTCTGCCCTGGGACACGCGATTCCAGTAAGATGGGAGTCAACAACGGGCCGCGGAATCACTGCTGGAAACGCACCACGGGGGCGGCGGGAGAGCGAACGCCTGCAAATGTTAATGAACCGGCCAGTAGAGTTTGGCTGAAGTTATCCTTAAGCTTCAAGTCTCTAAAACAAGGGAGCTGCCAAACGTGGCTTTCTGAAGCCTCACTCATGAGTGATGGGGCAGGGGGAGATGTCTCCACCAGGCGACACCTCAGAAATAAAGTCTCAGTGCTGGTCAACAAAGCCCAGCTTCTGCCCACATGGCCAGCCCAGAGCTCATTCAGGAAACAGCCCAGAGGGGGTGCCCGGGGCGAGAGCCCAGCCCTGGGGCAGTGCCACCCAGGTGGTTGTCTTCCATGCCAGGCTCCCGTGATGCCTGCCTGGGCTCTGGGAATCTCAGGGCATCTCTGTGCTCATGCAGGGAGCTGGAGTGGCCAGACGCCCTGCAGGATGGTGGTGGCAGGGGACAGGGAGCAATGCCCTTGGACAGCCCCATAATCCTAGTGAAGTGCTCAGGGGGCTCTCAGACCAACGGTCTGCTTGGCCTGTGTCCCATCATTAGGGAGCTCCTTCTCCCGTCAGCCCTCTCTGCACCCTAGTCACCCCCTGCCCACAGAGTCGGAGCGGGCAGCCTTCCCCTGTCCGGTTTTCAGGCGCAGCTCAGCCGAGGCGATGCCTCCCAGGGATGTGGATTTTGGCCGCTGGTAGCCTGGAGAGCAGAAACTCTGAGTCACTGCCGCTCAGCTGAAGGTTTCCCAATCCAGCTGTGGAGAACAGGGGACAGGACCTGGGGGACCGCCTCCAGCCTTGGGCACTGCCACCGAGACCCCAGACACCCCCCTGGACAAGGCACCCCGGTGAGCGAGGACTGGGCCTGGCAGATGTCGCAGCTCCCTCCCCTCCTGGCTCTGTGAAGGCCACAGGTAGCTCGAGGGTCACCGTGGGGAGGACCTGGTGAGCAGCTGCTCTGACAGTTCCATGAAGACCTCCTCCTGGCGCCCAGGGAAGAATCCCAGAGGAAGAGGGTGGGGAAGCCATGGAGGCCGCCTCCCTGCACCCTCGCCTTGGTGCGCCTGTCCTGAGCCCGAGCCTGGGAGGCCAGGCAGCTGGCAGGCGAGTGTCTACACGGCTGAGCATCCAAAGCCCCCAGGTCCCTGCTGTGCACGCAGCACCCCGGGGCTGAAGGGTACCCTCCACAGCTGGCTACCCCAGGCCCCTCGGGGTCCCAGGCAGGCCCACCTGGCAGAGGATGTCTTTGATGTAACCTCCGCACAGCTCGTGGCCTTTCAGGTCAAAGTAGTTCATGATGTCCCAGTAGCGGGCGGCGACGCGGCGGTCCCTGCGCTGGTCACAGCAGCCGAAGGCCTGGTAGTCAGAGCAGAACTCCAGGTGCATGGCGGGCCGGAATGGGGGCCCATAGTCCAGGCACTGTGGGTGTCCCTGCAGCAGGCCCACATGGCCCAGCAAGACCGAGAGTCCCAGGCAGAAGAGGCCAGGAGCGTGCCAGGGGCCCGGGAGACCCGGCCTGGCAGCGGACCTGCTCTGCATCCTGGCCCGGGGCACTGGCTGCTGTTTGCTTGGGTTGGCTACCCTGCCCTGCCCCAGTCCCCTCCCGCTTCTCCGCCCCCTCGCCTGCCCACTTCTCTTCCTTCCTTCTGGTCCTGTCCTGCCCCAGGCTCACCAAGGTGGTTTCTGAGCAGTGTCCCTTCTGGGGGCTGGTGGCTAAGTGTCCCCTGTGAAAGGAGAGGGAGGTGTCCCCGCCCACCCCCTCAGCCCATCTAAACACGAAGCTGACCAGTCTCAGCGCCAGCCCAGAGGTGTTGGGGTTCATAGCTGCTTAACCAAAAGGTGCCAAGGTGTCCCTGGCGGAGGGGCTGGTGATGCCGCCAAACTGCCCTGAATTCCTGCCGCGGGTGTTGGCGAGGCCAGCAAACTGCTCCTTGTTTACTGTTTTTCCAGGCTGAATGGCCACCGTCTGTCACAGGCCATTGACTCTGCCAGGCAGGCTTCCCGCATCTCTATGGTGCAGCGCGGAGGGGAGGCACCACGGGGACAGGGGACAGGGACACAGTGGGAGTCTGGGAAGAGAGAGGGCAGCAGGGCAGGGAGCCAGGTGTGCTGCCGGGGTGCATGTGGACAGGAGCAAGTGGGACCGTATCATGAGTTTTGCATCATAGCAAGGAGCAGGGAGAGGAAAGAGCAGACAGTAGAGGAAAAGCAGAGGGTCTTAGTTCCTGCTGCTGTCACAGATGTCACCCACGAATACCATGGATTTCTACTATAAATACAGATGTTTGTAACTCACAGTTGGGGGACTGGGAACTTTGAGATCCGGGAGCCAGCAGGCTCGGTGTCTGGTGAGGGCCTCATTCCTCACTCACGCCGTCTTGCTGCTGAGTCTTCACATCACAGGTCACCCCCTAGCTGCTGTAGTTTAGATCTGGAATGCTCCCTAAAGGCCCATGTGAAGGCTTGGGCCCCTGTCCTGACAGAACTCCTGGGAGGTGGTGGAACCTTTAAGAGGCGGGGCCTGGTGGGAGGCAGTCAGGTTGCTGGGGGCGGGCCTTTGAAGGGAAAATGGAGACTCCAGCTCCTCTTCTTTCTTCCCCAGCTTCCTGCCTGCCATTGAGTGAGCAGCTTTGTCCCACCACACTTCTCTACCATATGCCACCTCACCACAGGTCCAAATGCAATGGGTCCACTGGACCATGGACTGAAGTCTTCAGAACCAGGGGCCAAAATAAGCTTTTCTTCTGATTATCCTAGGTATCAGCTACAGTGATGCAAACTCACTAACACACCAGCCCAAGGCCCCATGGCTTATTACTAGCACACTGGCAATGAAGCTTCTTTTGTTTTTTGTTTGTTTGCTCATTTGTTGATTTTTAGACATGGTCTCGCTAATATAGGCCAGGCCGCATTGTGATCTTCCTGCCTCAGCCTCCTGAGTGCTGGAATAAAGGTATGCACCACTGTACCTGGGGGCAATTATGATTCACAGGGAGGGAGTGGCACCCAGTGAAAATAAGGAGTCAACAAGAACTATTTGGAGCAGTTTCATCAGGCAGCACAGGATGTCAAGGTCCCTTATTTTTGCCAAATTTATAGCTGACTTGGGACCCTCCACCTCCCCCAGGGTGTGTTCCAACAATTAGCACTTAAGAATAGTTTGCTTTACACATGTCTCTTGTACATACAGGCTTTTGATAAAATATTTCTGGAATGAGTGGATGGAGAACATGGACTCCTAAACTCACACAGCCCCAGGCCCAAAGGCACACAGGCAGCAGGGGTCCACAGGGACATTTGGTACCTGAGCCCACTCTCCTTTTGTTATTTCCCATGACTGCAGCCCACCCTGAAATCTCCTCACTGGCCAAAGCCTCCCTTTGAAATACAGATGAAATACAAGTTTCTTCTTGGTTCCAATGGGCTTCTGAGGAGGGTGATCCAGTGGCTCCCCTGACCACCAGGTGCAGCCAATGCCAGGAAGCCAAGAAGACAGGACCATGAGTCCTGATCAGCCAAGTCTGTGCCCACCATGCTCTGGACTTAGAAAGCCCAGACAACACTGAAAATGTGAACAAAATTTTACAACTGAGGGGAAAGGCAGAAGGGAGTCAGGATGATTGTCAACACAGCCCTGATCTCCTACTGGAACTACTCAATAGTATACCTAGTTGAGGGTGGTTGTTGTTAGGTGCCATCGAGTCAAGTCCGACTCATAGTGACCCTCTGTATAGCAGATCGAAACACTTCCCGATTCTGTACCAGGCACACGACTTTATGTTTAAGCCCATTGTTGCAGACACTGTGTCAATCTATCTGGTGGAGGGTTTTCCTTTTTTACATTGACCTGCCACTCTCCTAAACATGTCGTCTTTCTCCAGGGATTGACCTCTCCTGACTACATGTCCGAAATATGTAAGACGCAGTCTGGCTATGCTTGCTTCCAAGGAGCACTCTGGTTGCACTTCTAGGACAGATCTGTTGGTTCTTTGGCAGTCCATGGTATATTCAATAGACGTCTCCAGCACCATAATTCAAAATCATCAGTTCTTTTCCTGTCTCCCTTGTTTTTATTTACTGATTATTTGTTTGTGGTGCTGGGGATGGAACCCAGGGCTCATGCAGGCAGGGCAAATGCTCTATCACGGAGCCACAGCCTCAGCCTCTGCTTCTTAAAACATAACATGGCACCCATGATTCATTAGTGACTATGCAGTTTCCACGGGTTGTTTGCTCCAAGGTCAGATAATGTCATTGCTCTGGAAGGCGTGGGTGAGGCAGCAACACTTGGACGAACTTTAGGCAGTGAGCTCACAGCTTCCATGGCCTCCTCAGAACCGAGGGCTGAGCACCCAACCCAAGGTATATAACCACAAGCACATTCTCTCATCCCACGTAGGACCTGAGAGTATTTTTTGATCTTTTATTGACATGTATGCCTCTATTTTCCCTTTGCCATGAAACTATGGAGATCTTATTGTTCTGGGCAAAAAGTCTTTGCAAGATTGGCAGGGAAAGATCTGCAGGCGCTCTTCAGACATAGTAACAGAATGAGCTCCGAGGAAAATTTTGGATGGGACTACATAAGACTTCAGATGCAATTACATGATGCATGTGATTATATAATTAATTATGCAATAATCAATTTTATAGTAGATACTCAGTACCAATTCAGTATTATCATGTGCAAAATATTATGCTGGAAAAGGAATATTTTATGGAGAACATATATAAAATAAACTTTCTTGAGTTTCCAAATAACGTTGCTGTTGTTGTGTGCCATCAAGTCGTGTCCAACTCATAGAGACCTTTACTGGGTTTTCAATGGCTGATTGTTTCGTGATTGCCTCAGGAGTGGATTGCCACGTCCTTCTCCCATTTTTGCGGTGTTGGGAATCAAACTCAGGACCTCAGAGACTGCAGAGTGGTGCTCTGCCAACTGAGCTAAATCCCAGCCCTTCCAAATGATTGTTGTTGTTGTTAGGTGCCGTCGAGTCAGTATCCGACTCATAGCAACCCTCATAGGGTTTTCAATGGCTGAGTGCTTCCGGATTGCCTTGGGAGTGGGTTGCCAGGCCCTTCTCCCATTTTTGCGGTGCTGGGAATTGAACTTGGGACCTCAGAGACTGCAGCGCAGCGCTGTACCCACTAAGCTAAATCCCAGCCCCCTTCCAAATGATAGCGTCCAAATAATGCAAGGCAGATTAAATTAAGATAACAGAAAGGGAGACACAAATGCCCTTAATAATTCTAAAGGAGGAGAGATGACATTGGGCTGAAGGGAGTTAACGAAGAAAGTCTTCATGAAGTGGAGGGGGGTTTTTAGATGAGGTACAGGTGGAAAAGTGCAGAAAACAGGTTTTGACTGCTAGCTGAGCTTAGGAAGTAAGCCGGGAACTATCAGCTAAAACCAGACTGAGTCTCTGAAGTCACATTAGCTCCCTCTTTTGAAGCAAACATCATCACTTTTCAAATGTGGTCTGCTAGAGCTGCTGTAATAAAAAGCCACAGGGTGGGCACCATAAGGAACAGGAATTTCTGAGGGCTGTGAGAAAAACCAGCTCCAGGCCTCTCCCCAAACTGTGGTGGGTTGCTGGTGATCTTCTGCATTCCACGGCTTGGAAATGGATCCCGCCAGTCTCTGCCTTCCTGTTTGGATGGCGCTCTCCCTGTGAGCATGTCTGTGTCCAGCCCCACTCCTTCGGATGAGGGCCCATCATGATGAGCTCATTTTAACTTGGTTAGTCCACAAAGACTGTCTCCAAATAAGGTTACATCCTGAAGTACTTACGAAGGGTTAGTACGTCAACAATTCTTTTTCAGGGGACACAATGCAAACCATAGCACTTAAACACACACACACACACACACACAGTCCAGGGACCTTTTTAAAAGTGATGTTAAGAGGCTGAGAGGCTCATGTTTACCCTACAAGCAGGTTATAAAACAGAACAGAAATAAATAATATAAAAAAAATGTTCTCATCTAGTTTATGACTTTTCTCCATCTGACCGCCTTCATTTTCTCCATCTAGCACGGGATGAAGACGAACAGGCACCTTGGAGATGTTCTTGTTAGGTGCCATTGCGTCTGTGTCTGACTCATACAACAGGCAAAACACTATTGTCAGTGTTTCTCTGCTATTCACAGGGTTTTCAATGGCTGATTTTTTGGGAGTGGGTTGCGGAGTCCTTCTCCCAAGCCTACAGCACCTGGTGTTCCCAGGCGGTCTCCCATTCAAGGACTAACCAGGCCCGACCCTGCTTAGCTTCTGAGATCTGATGAGATTGGACTCCACAGGGCTATGGCTGCAGGCACCCTAGAGATGAGGGAAGGGTAATTCCTCTCATTTCAAGTATGCGCTACAGTTTACAAAGTGCTCTCTTATTCTTCATCTCATTTGATCTTCATGCCAATTCTCTTAGGCAAGCAAGATGGATATTACATTGTCAGTGTGTTGACAAGTGAATGGAGTCTGAGAGATGTCAGTGAAATACTTAAGAATCTCACTTAGCCAGGCGCAGTGGCTCATGCCTGTGATCCCAGTGACTCAGGAGGCAGAGGCAGGAGGATCGTGAATTCAAGGCCAGAGGTAGGTTGTGCAACTCAGACCCTGACTCAAGATAAAATTTGTTTTAAAAATGGGATTGGGGTGCAGCCCCAAGTGGCTGAGCACTTTCAAAAGTATGTCTTATGCCCTGGATTCAACCCTCAAAAGCGGTGCCAAAAAACAAAAAAGAATCTCACTTAAAGTGAATAGAAAAAAGGCAATAAAATTCAGGTGTTCTGAGATCCAGCTCAGTTATTTTTCATTCTATCATGATAGATCCAAAAAGAATGAAAGTATAGCAATCACTCTTCCTTGTTCTTCATTTAGAAAAATTTTTGTCAGAGGCAGATAAGTAATGCAGCTTGCTGACTGAAAACTCAGTCCTATAAGTAAGATTATCTGTGAATTCTGGGCATAGGCCATGATGGGGGTTGTACATAAACAGCTTGCAGTGGAATCATCTTGGGGTTGACCGGGAAGAAATGGTAAAGCCTTGCCTCTGTTCCCTGAATTCAAGGCCTCCTCTGTGTCTGCAAACGCAGCAGAGAGGTCTTTACCCCACATTTTTTGTAGGGTGAAGAGTGGACTCTTGTGTGGTGGCTGGTTTCTTTTGAAAGCATGAATCTTGGATGGAAGAAGGAATAGTCGCAAATTGTATTCACCTTTTAAAATTAATGTATTTGAAAGATGTCAGTCATGTAATTTATAGATTATATCCAGCAATGGTCTTGCTTGTTCCCTTTTGGAATATTTAAAACACAATAAATCAAAGTCACATCCTGCAGAAAAACGGCCTGGTGTGGTGGCACATGCTTATAATCTGAGCACTTGGGAGGCAGTGGCTGGAGGATCAGGAATCCAAGGCCAGCTTGGGCTACATAGTGAGACCCTGTCTCAAAACCACCGAAATACAAACACCCCCCCCAACCCCACCAAAAAGAAAAAAAGAAAAAAAAAAAAATCCAGCAGAAAAAGTCCTTGTGCTATAAATCTGGATCATTAACTGGCTCCAAGTGCCGCTGAGTCGATATCCAACTCATAGCGACCCTATATATACAACAGGCAAAACACTACTGTTGTGCTTCTTGGCTATTCATAGGGTTTTCAATGGCTAATTGTTTTTTAGGAGAGGGTTGCAGGGTTCTTCTCCCAAGCCTACAGCACCTGGTGTTCCCAGGTGGTCTCCTATCCAAGTACTAACCAGAGCCGACCCTCCTTAGTTTCCAAGATCTGACAGGATCGGACGCCACAGGGCTACGGCTACAGGTTTCCATTCTCATAGAGATCATTAACACTCAAAAAGTCCCATTTTATGGCCTTTGACTAAAGATTCCATGGAGTGGACACCCCAGCAACTGGGGTCTATGCTTTGAGATTTTTGTCCACATCACCTGGGAATTTCATTCTGCAGTGTCGGTTTTGTGTCAGTCCTTACACAGGACTCCTGCATGACTGAATCAGCACTCCCCGCAGTAAAGCCAGGCCTGTTCATGTGGTAACTTTAACTTGGTTTATTCTAGCTCTATATGGAGTACCTACTTGTCGTATGTGTACATAAAGTTGGCAATTTCTTTACAGATAGATCTTTTTCTTACTAAGTATAAAATAATACTGAGATCCCCCACATGCCTGTCAGCTTGTCGTGCTGTGGGGGCTTGCATGTTGCTGTGATGCTGAAAGCTATGCCACTGGTATTTCGAATACCAGCAAGGCCACCCATGGTGGACAGGTTTCAGCTTAGCTTCCAGATTAAGACAGACCAGGGAGAAGGACCTGGCAGCCCACTCCTGAAACAATCAGCCATTGAAAACCCTACGAATAGCAGAGAAGCACTGTCAAATAGAGTGCTGGAGAATGAGCCCCCCACGCTGGAAGACATAAAGATCCTGAGCATGCCATCGTGCCAGGTAGTGTTTTGTTCTTTTGTACACTGGGTAGCTAAGAGTTGGACCTGCCTTGAAGGCACCTAACAACAATACTGAGATATAAATTATGGACAAAGCATAACTTGTCCCCCAACTTTCACGCATATGATTTAAAATTACTAGGTGTATAAGCCGCTGGGGAAAATGTGTGGTTTGCCATGTAAATAGTAGGCTTACTCTGAAGTTAGTGAGCGTCCTGGGAAAGTGATTACTAGTTACTTGAACAGGAAATGTCCAAAAGCCAGGGTATTTTTAAAGAAGCACTTACTCTACCACTTACTGAGATGTTATAGGGCCCAGTTCATGTTCCTGGAAAGTTGTCGTTGGCTTCCGGCCCAACTGTGTGACTCTGGGACATTATTTCACTGGTAGAAATTCCTTCCCTGTGCAGCTGCTACTGTTGCATTCTAGTTTCCAAGAAAAAAGGAGAGGGAGCACATGAGTTTCAATGCAGGTCCCACATTGCTGTGCCAGGAGACAATGATTCCTAGGCCCTTTCAGGTTTGGGCCAGTGCTACCTGCGAGCAGCCAACGTCCTCTGCTAGCTCCCTCCCTCCAGGAGGGCCTTCTTAAAATAACCCTAAACCTAAAACATCAAGGACTTCTAAAACCTTGCAATAGCCCTTGAAACAGCCTTGCTTTCGTTCAGAACCAAGTGGGAATGGAGACCGGTCCAGACCCTCATCTGATTAATGATGCTGTGATTCTCTTACACCCAGTAATGCCAAACGCTTACACCCTTCTTTCCCAGACACGTGAGGGCACAAGATGGTTGGCCTTCAGGATGAGATCACAAGGGTACCACTTTCTGTGTCCCCTGCCTCCTGACTTCTCACCTCCTCTTTGCTTTTGAGGACCCCTCTACTCAGTCTTCGCAACTGACCTGGATGGTGCTGCCCCACAGATTTAGAGACAGTCCTCACCATCACCTCACTGGATGGATTAAGGTCTACAGAATGAGCCTCTCAACCCTCCCCAAAGACCTGGCTGTCACCGGTCCAGTGGCTACCCAGCAGAGATCTCCTTCATCTCTTGGCAAAGGCTGTCTGTCTGTCCTTGTAATGAACTCTCCTTCACTCTCACTTGCCTTTGTTATCTGAGTGTTTAGTCCTGGGTCCACAGACCTCGGGCACCAGAGGAGAAATGTGGGTCTCACGAGGAGGTCCTCCACCACAGGGCCTGCTGCCAGCTGCTTCACCTGCCTCTCACTGTCGCAGACTGAGCTCCTCTAAATCAGGCTTGTCCAGCTCATGGCCGCGTGTGGCCCAGGACAGCCAGGAATGTGGTCCTCTAAAATCTTTTGACATTATGTGCTTTTTAGTGTTATTTTCCTCATGACCGCCCTTATTACGAATATGCACTAACTATATTATGTGATTTGGGCCGGGATTTAGCTCAGTTGGTAGAGCGCTGCTCTGCAGTCTCTGAGGTCCCAAGTTCGATTCCCAGCACCACAAAAATGGGAGAAGGACGTGGTAATCCACTCCCAAAGCAATCCTGAAACAACCAGCCACTGAAAACCCTATAAGGGTCGCTATGATTTGGACATGACGGCACACAACAACAACATGTTGCATAATTTATGTGCAGCCCAACACAGTTCCTCTTTACTTGATGTGGCCCATGAGCCAAAAATCAGTCTTTCCTCTTTAAGTTGGTCAGGTAATTTGCCAGGTGTTTTGCCACAGTGCCACACAAGCTGACCAACACAAGCATCACAAATTATATTTTATTACAGAACAGCCAGAGGCAAACAATAACTGCTACAGAGCTGTGTTCTCTAATTAAACATTCTTCATTTTTAGAATCATTTCTTAAAAAACATTACATGTAACATTACAAAAAAAGTATATGTACTTACACAGAGCAAAGGCAGCGAGATTATTTTTCTAGCTACAACTGAGTGTAAAAATATAAAAAATACAAAAATAATTTTCATAATACATCAAATAAATACTTTCAGTGACTATCTACCAAGCTGCTACTCTGTAGCTACAACTGTGAAATAACTTAAATTTTAATGTCAAACTCCTGGATTTACAATACTGTATTTTTTCACCGATTTCTTCATCCGCTTAATTCTCTTCCGTAAGACTTGATGATCTTGTTTTAAAATATACCGAAAATATCTACAGCCTAAAAAATAAAACAAAATAAGAATTTTAATACTTTTCAATAATTTTAAGTATATCGTTTTTAAATTTTCCCTTGATTCTGGCATCCTAATAATTGTGAAAAGTTTTATGCGTCTTATCTACTCCAGTACGGCTGAAGCATATTCTACGAGCTGTCACCGGTAAAATGTAGGACTTCTCACATAAGACCCCTCTGATCCATCATAATTAAAGCATGTGCGCCAGCTTCTCTGCTTTCCCCGAGCCCTAGTTCCAGCGACACACACATTATATATATTCATATATTAAGTAAGCTTTCTCCAAGAGCAAATTACAATAGCTTCCCTCTTCGTGTTAGCTTGCAAGTCAGCCACAGTGGCACCAGTCATAACAAGAAAGCTCTCTTCTGTAGAGAATTCTGGGGTGGAGGATTAGAATAAATGCATCGTCTGTTGGAAGCAATCTGACATTATTCATTCTAGCCATTCAGCAAGCAGCTGGGCAAGAGCAAATCGCATGAAGGTGCCTAGGGCTTGCTGGAAGTCCCGCCTTTCTTTATGGTCCCACAATGCGAAGAGCACTATCTGTCAAATATCTCAGAGAAATGAACTGAGTATCTGTAAGAAGTATAAACTCGCTAAGTGATTTTTCATATTTGAGAAATAAGATCACAAATCACATATGAAGAATTAATTTCATTATAGTCGTGGCTTACATATATCCTTTTCTGGGAAACCATGAGGTTATACTCCATACTGAGAATAACCATTTTATTATCCCTGAAAGTAGGATGTCAGTTGCTTATATTTTATTATTTGGGAATGAGTTGTGCCTATGATGTTACTAAAATAATTTGTGGTTTGTTTTTGAGACTAGGTCTCACTATGCTGCTCAAGGTGGTCTCAAACTCCTGGGCTCAAGAGATCCTCCTCTTCAGCTTCCTGAGTAGCTAGGACTAATGGCAATTTGTGTTTCTAAACACATTTAACCAGTTTAGTAAAAATAAACTTTTTTACATCCACATTTGTGCTTCTACCTATAGAGAAAGCTGGAAATAACTTCACTCCCACTTAACAAAAATAGAAAAGCTAAAGAAAGTATAAAATCTGAACTCTTTTGGAGTCCCTACAGAGCTGAAGTAGCAAGGCAACCAAGTACCTGAATTCCAAGGAGGAAAGGCCCCTTTGAGGAGAGAGGGCCTGCTTTGCTCTTGGCACAGCATGGGAAAAGGACAGCTACCACACCCTACTCTAAGCACAAAGCAAAAGCAGACCAAGACTAGATTTGAGTCCTAGGGAGTAATGATGTTAACCAATGCAAGAAGAAAACCCAACTCAACTCCTGGACAGGCTCGCTCACTCCACCGTAACAGAAGAGATGCCCACAACGATGCCCCATACTCCAAGAATACTTAGAGTTTATGTAGTACCTTGATGAGATCACTTGATAGTCACAACAATCCTATAAGCAAGTAAGGAATGACCAGTGTTACGATGCTCAGTTCACAGAGTGGCTCATAAAGGTTAACTGCTGGACCTAGGTTATGTGGTGAAGGAGGGACAGGAAAATTACCCCAGGTCTTCTGACTCTGCTCAAATACAGATACCTCTAGACATCTGTACTAGGTAACTCTAGACCCAGAAGACAGTAGAACACAACAACCCAACCCCAACCACACTTCCAGTCCTTGTCACCAGTATACTGAAGAGCAGTTTTCCAATTACTTTATTATTCCCTTCTTCTCACAAAACCAACGGATGATTAATCTTAGTAACTATCTGAAGCACATAATGAGAACATGAATTCCAAAATACTACAAACTATAACTGGGGGCTGGGGATGTGGCTCATGGTAGAGCACTCGCCTAGAATGTGTGAGACGCTGGGTTCAATCCCCAGTACCACAAAAAACAAACCGAGACTGAAAGTGAACTGAGGAGTCTCGTTAGCACACATGGCTTACCAATGTCACTTAAGGTTGACTTTCTCTACTTCTGGACACACTACGTGGTGGCTTTATCTAGCTACTGCCCACCTTTCCATATCTCAGTAGTCCAAAGCAGATATGAATATTCTTGGGCAAAATATTCCATAAAGAAAAGATCACTTTTCTCTTAAGAGGATTTCTGGATAATAGGATGTATTCTGGGAGAAGGGCCTGGCAATCCA
Source organism: Pedetes capensis (assembly GCA_007922755.1). Lineage (NCBI taxonomy): Eukaryota > Metazoa > Chordata > Mammalia > Rodentia > Pedetidae > Pedetes > Pedetes capensis. Next base: position 207,482 of record VMDO01000690.1, on the reverse strand, counting down.
CTCCCAAGGCAATCCCAAAATATTCAGCCATTGAAAACCCTATGAGGGTTGCTATGAGTCGGATACTGACTCGACGGCACCTAACAACAACAACAAGGATGTATTCTGTCCTTTAAGGGGAGAAAAAGTGCCCTCCCTTATAGAAACAGTTAAGTAAAAATAATTTGGGGCCCTTAAACAATGAGATCTTTTCTTTTCTTTTCTTTTCTTTTCTTAGACAAAGCCTTGCTATATAACCCAGGCTGGCCTCAAACTCATGATCCTCCTGCCTCAGCCTCTGAAATGCTGAAGTACACAATCTCAGAATCTCAGTACACTTCCTTCCCCATCCCCACCCCCAACATTAGGAGGTTGAACCCGGGGCCTCACACATGCTAGGCAAGTGCTCTACCACTAAGCAGCACCCCCAACCCCCTTTATAACATTTTTTTAATCTTCAGACAGGATCTCACTAAGTTATGCAGGCTGTCTCTGGCTTTGAACTCGCCATCCTCCTGCCTCAGCCTCTTGTGCAGCTTGGACTAACGGCATGTGCCACGACACTCGTCTTCAGTAAATTTCCTATACAGCAAGGCTAAATGGTCGTTTTTAATGAGAAGAGTGCATCATGTATGTTACTGCCCCTAATCAACACTCAAGTCAGCGGGAAAACCAATCACAAGCAGAAACAAGAAATCACTGTTTCCCACCCCCAGGATCCCTTTAAGCACACTGCCTAGTCCAACTCAAGACTCATTCTTCTGATCAACAGTTATCTCTCAAGCATCAAGGATCTTTATGCCCCATACTAGATAAACTCAACAGGAATGAGTGGCTGTACTTTGTACTTCTAAACATCAGCCAAAAGCTATGTTAAGATAAAAAGAAAACAAGCCTGGTGTGGTGGTAATGCCTATAATTCTAGCTCTTGGGAGGCTGAGGTGGGAGGATCATGAGTTCAGGTTCAGCCTAGGTTACACAGTGAGACTTTGTCTCAAAAGAAAACGAAAACATGTACCTTTTCCTAATAGGATTCCAGCTACGAAAGCTTTCTCACAAGCCAGATCTTTGTCTTCCTTCCAGTTGCTCTTTGCCCAGTAGTAGCTGAAGTGAAAGGTTGGCCACCAATTTTTCCTGGACGTCCACTGTTCCTGAACCCATGCACTGTGATTCCTGGGAAGGAAACATGTGAAAAGGGAAGGTCAGTGATGGGGACAACTCTGTACCAGCAAACAGTGAGTACGACGGACATCTGTGGAAAGGCGACAGGAAGGTATTTCCAGACTACAGAGTGTGGTCGTGGCACAGCATGTGACGGGAAGGATCATGAAGGCAGATCCCTTACGTTCTCTTTGAGCCCCACTCCCATTTCCATCTAATTATGCAGCCAGCCTAGTAAAGCAGAGTGGTCAACAGCAGACTCAGAAGTCAAAATCCTGGATTTGTTTTGGCAGTACCGGAGGGCTGAATCCAGGGTTTTGTGCCTACTTCACAAAAAGCATGCTACCACTAAGCTGCACCCCTAGCCCCTTTTTTTATTCTTTTTATCTTGAGACAGGGCCTTGCTTAGTTATTCAGGCTGCCTCTGGCCTCAAATTTGCAATCCTCCTTCCTCTGCCTCCTGAGTCGCTAGGATTACAGGCGTGTGCCACTGCGCCCGGCTTCAAAATCCTGAATTTAAATCTCACACCTTCCGTTTACTAACTGTGTGATCCTGGAGAAGTTGCTTAACTTGTCCAAGCCTCAAAATACTTGAGAATAAAAAAATAAAAATGGTACCTATTTCATGGCATTCTGATTAGGATTAATCTAATACAAAAAAGTATAGCCAGTCTCACAGAAAGCTCCTTGCATAGTATCTGATACACAGTAAATGTTAGCTATCATAATCAAGTTACTTACAAAGAATTACTATCCAAATTCAGCTGGCATTACTGTACTAACATATGAACACATGAGTTTGAGAGGTGATCCAAAGCAAGCTAAATATTCATCAATAATTTGAGGACATACTTATTTAGCACCTACATGCCTCCTGTGGTAGAACTTCTAAAGATTCAAAAAAATGAACAGTATATTCCTTGGCCTTCAAGATCCCTATGGTCTTGTTGATGTTGTTGTCCTTAGGTGCTGTCAAATCAGGCCTAACTCATAGTGATCCTATCTTCAACAGAAACACTTCCCCACCCTGTGCCATGCCTGGCACTCTTAGTGCTTCTCTGCTGTTCATAAGGTTTTCAATGGCTGATGGTTTCACGAGTCGTCTGCCAGGTCCTTCTCCCTAGCCTACAGCACCCAGTATTCCCAGGTCTCCCACCCAAGGACTAACCAGGCTGGCCCTGCTTAGCTTCCAAGATCCCACAAGATGGGGCATCAGGCTAGTACAGCTGTCAAGCCCAGTGGTCTGGTAGTTTAACAGGACTGTAGGTTGGGAAAGTGCTTGCAGTGAAGCACCAACACATAAGGCTGCTGTGCTGAGGGCAGGCCCTTCCCACCGCTCAGTGTTAACATTACCATTCACCATTACGATGGTGCGAGGAGGGAGGCCCTGGGAAACGATGAGAACTGGAGAAGACTGGTCATGGACTGGATTAGTGTTCTTATGAAAGCAGATCCAGAGAGCTGCCTGAATCTTTCTGCCATGTGAGGACATGGCAAGAAGCCACCCTCTACGAACCAGGAAGCTGGCATCTTCACCTGGGACTTTCTGGCATCCAGAACTTTTAAGAATGAATTCATTTTGTAGTGTCTTTTCTTCTCCCATATACAAAATAAGAGCCATTCCTTTTCTTAAAATATGGCACTAAGGATAATGTGATCAGAGGTACAGTTGTAGATACTCAGCTTACAATGGGCTTTTGAGGTGTAATATTTAATTTGATAGTGCAACACATCTGGGTAGAATTTTTATATGGTAAGCTTAGGACTTTATATTTTAATTTCTGATACACTCAGAAAAAAGAATTGAAGACATCATTCAAGAAATCCAAATACATAACCACAGATTTAAAAACTGACAGATATTAGCTAAAACATGGGGAAATAGTCTTTGATGGTCCAGTAATAAAGGCTGTGTCTCTTACTTACTCCATTAATATATGTCGCAAATATTTTGCCAAGTATTTCCAAGCAGTTATGTTCTTAGTGCATCCAGCAAAATCCAAGACTCCAAATAACACTTCCAACCCCAATTTACGGTGCTCTTCTTTTTCTGCATTGTCATAAAAGTGCAAGTTTACATAAGGTATTAAAGCATGAAGTTAAAAAGACCTACAAAGTTGATAAAGTACTACTCAATTTATAAGGCTTCTAGTTAGTTAACAGTGTGACAATTCATTACGCTCCTACTCCTGTGGGCAATCTGAAGAATTCAGTAATGCAGTCTCTGTGAATGAAGCCCAGACACTGAGTCTTCTCACCACGTGGGTTGTGCGCCTCTATTACTACTGAGAACATTATTTACAGCACCTCCCCTAGTTGGGCATTTTTGGTACTGTGCACTTCTCTCAGGACAGGGACCCACACACTCTTTGTACCAACTGGCCTAGCAAGCTGATTTCCTTCCAAGTATGTTCTTTTCTACACGGAGGTGAAATGCTGTAGGGATTAAATGAGGTGAATCATATAAACTGAAGCCATTTCCCTTTGGCTAACGATTGCCTGATGTTCTGGAAGAGCAATAAGTAAACTTTTTCTGTCGAGGGCCTGAAAGCAATCGTTTTAAGCTTTTGTGAGGCATGTGGTCTCTACCACAAGACTACAGCTCTGCCATTATAGTGCAAAGGCAGCCAAAGACAATACATAAATGAAAGAGGTCCAGCTGAAACTGATTTATAAAAACAGGCAATGGGTGGATTTCGCCCCTGAGTCACAGACTGTTAACCCTTGGTCTATAGCTTATCTCCACAAAGAGGTATAAAACAAAAATTATTTACCTGATTTTCTAAGTAACATATGGAATTCTAACATCAGTCTATGAGATGGTACAATCTCATACAAAATCTGGAAGAAAGAATAACCTTGTAATTTACACACTGTAAAGACATTTCTCAGATTTCACCTTAATTTCAAATAAAGTACTACCTGCCTAATATGCTCTCAGTAAATGACTCAAGGATTTAAAATGTATTTTGCTTTTTACATTTTCCATTTGGGCACAAAAAGGCATTCTCTATAAAGCTACTTAAAAATAAAAAATCCTGCTAACTAGGTAGTCACCTCTCTGGGGAGGGAATGTAGAGCTGGATTAACAGGCTTTTTATTTGCATATTACATGTATCTATTCTGCTTACCAAGGGCTGGGATTTAGCTCAGTGGGCAGAGCGCTGCGCTGCAGTCTCTGAGGCCCCGAATTCAATTCCCAGCACCGCAAAAATGGGAGAAGGGCCTGGCAATCCACTCCCAAGGCAATCCCGAAGCACTTAGCCATTGAAAACCCTATGAGGGTCGCTATGAGTCGGATACCGACTGGACGGCACCTAACAACAACAACAACAACATTCTGCTTACCACACCTAAAAACTTAAAATATTTTATTTTTAGAAACCAGGACTGAAAAAGAAGTCACACAGAAAATAGTGTTAATCAGAAGAGATCACAGAATATATAAAATAAAAACAGCTGTGTGCAGTGGCGCACGCCTGTAATCCCAGCAACTCCAGAGGCTGACACGAGAGGGCCAAAAGTTTGAGGGTAGAGGCAGCCCGCAAAACTTAGCAAGACTCTGTGTCAAGATAGAAAATAAAAAAGGGGCTGGGCGTGCAGCTCAGTGGTGGAGTGCTTGCCTACCATGCACAAGGTCCTGAGTTCAACCCCACTATTAGAAAAAAGAAAAACTCAAAAAGGCAGAGACAAGCAATCATAGAGAATATACGCAGAAACACAGTCCACTAATGAGTATGTAAGTCAGTATTTTAACAATTCTTTACACAACAGGGAGAAATATAAAGGTTTAAGAATAGGAAGAACTTTTATGAATTTGCAAAAAATAGGATTTGAAGTAAAATCATTTCTCATTTCAATACTTTTTTTTTTTTTTTTTTGGCAATACTGGGGGTTGAACCCAGGGCCTCAGGCTTGCATGCTCTGCAAGGGCTGGACCACTGAGCTGCGCCCCCAGCCCATGTTTTTTTACTTTTTGAGACAGGGTCTCGCTAAATTACACAGACTGCCTCTGGTCTTGAACTTGCGAATCTTCCACCTCCGCCTCCCGAGCCGCTGGGATTACAGGCATGGCGGCACTATTTCAACACATGTATTTAAGATGAATTAATTCTGTTTTCTGGGGTCCTTTGACCTTATACTGAAATAACTTCCAACAAAATGAAAAGTAAATTTTGTTCTTTTCTCTTATAGTTTTGTAAAAGGTCAATGGATCAAGATCAGTAATGAAATTCAACATACCAGTAAGAGACTATTTAAATGTGATTCCTACCAGAGTTATACTTCTCATGATTTATGGAATGCTGAATATGTCTCAACCTGCTCGGACATTCTTTTAACCTTTTCTTGAAATATATATATATATTAGAATAGCATACAAGTCGTGTGTGACACTCAATAAATATTCACCAAGTTTCTTAGCACAATCAGGTAACTAGCACCAGATCAAATGACAGAACAGCACCAGAGTTCTGGTTTTTCATCAGTTCTACAAACTTCTTATCCACTAGCTCTCTGAGTGCCACTTTTTGCTGTTTACTTTTGCCTCATTCTTCCCTCTCCCTGGGACTCCAGTTACAAATGTTTGAATTTTCACCAAGTCACTGATAAGATCTTTTTTGCGTCTCACTTTTGTTCTTTATACATTATCCTGCTGTACTCTATGCATTATATTAATATTCTCTTTTGTTATGCCCAATCTATTAAACCCAGCTACTAAGTTCTTAGCTCCCAATATTGCATTTCTCAAAAGGAAAAACAGCATTTCTCTAAAATTATCTTGTCTTAAACACAAATCAGAGTAATGGTTCTAGCGGGGTGTGGTGGTGCATGGCTGTAATCCTAGCACACAAGGAGGAGGCAAGGAGGATCACTGAGTTCAAAGGCCACCCTAGGAGTTCCAGGCCAGCCTGGGCTACACAGCTTATCTTGTCTCTAAAAAAAGTGTTTAACATAGTCATTTTCTGTAATATTTTAAAAAATCTTTTCAAAATTGTCAGTAGCTATTGGCAAACTTGACATTTTCACTTCTGTTGTAACTATCAATATTTTATTCTACAAGTGAGTAAAAAGAAATCTTGGAGAGCAAAATTAAAATAATTTAAAAAGTATTATGTATGTTTAGTAAGGGCAGGGGTTTAGCTTAGTTGGTAGAGTGCTGCTCCACAATCTCTGAGGCCCCACGTTTGATCCACAGCACAGCAAAAGCAGAAGGGTATGGCAATCCATTCCTGAAGCAATCCCAAAAAACAATCATTCACTGAAAACCCTATGAGGGTTGCTGTGAGTCAGCCTTGACTTGACAGCACTTAACACATGTTTAATAACTCAGAGCCTGTTGAAAATTTTATCAAATGTAGCCATGCCAGGTGGCATGTGTCAGTAATCCTAGCACTTGAGAGACTGAGGCAGGAGGATGGAAGCGAGTTTGAGGCCTGCCTGGCCTACATAGCAAGTTCTAAGCCAGCCTGATCTAGACAGTGAGGCTCTATTTCAAAACAAAACAAACAACCCGAGGAAGAAATTTTTATCAAATCTAATTTCTATATCTGAAGGTTTAATAATGTTGATTTTGATGATCAAAGCATAGATTAGGGCCGACAGAAGACTAACAGATAAGAATTTCTCTTAGTCAACTGTTTAGGTTGACAGGACTTTTTTCTCCTCTAAAATAGCATAATCAAACTTTGGCATGGTGATGCACACCTATAATCCCAGCACTGGGGTAATGGAGGCAGGAGGATCAGTAATTTGAGGCCAGCCTGGGCTATGTAGTAAGACTCTGTCTCAAAAAAAATCAACCAAACAATCAAAAAAGCACAACTAAAAACTAACCATTATAACAAACTGGGACAGAGTTGGGGCTGTAGCTCAGTTGTAGAGCGTGTGCTTTGTATTCTGGAGGTCCTGAGCTCATCCCCAGCACCAAAAACATATGGAGGAGTTGGGGAAAAAGGAAGAGAGAAAACTTCTACAATGTAACACACAGGCCAGGTGCTGTGGCATACGCCTGTAATCCCAGCGGCTCGGGAGGCGGAGGAAGGAGGATCGCAAGTTTGAGACCAGAGGCAGTCTGCGTAATTTAGCCAGACACTGTCTCAAAAAGTAAAAACATGGGCTGGGGGTGCAGCTCAGTGGTCCAGCACTTGCAGAGCATGCAAGCGTGAAGCCCTGGGTTGACCCCCAGTACTGGGGCGGGGGGGGGGGGGGGGGGGGGGGGGGGGGAAGTAACACACAGAAAGCAAACAATCCAATCAAAGAAATGGCTAAGCAGTCACCCGTCCTTCCTTCCCTACCCGCATGGGAGGAAATAAACACCACGCTCTCCCTGCCACAGTCACCAAGTGGGAATCCTATATATGAAAAACACTACAGACCAGCTGACAGAGGCAGTACCAGAAGGGGGCTGCTGCTGCTTTCCTGAAAAAATCAGGGCTTCCAGATCTGAGTCTTGGAACAAACAGGGATTCAGCCGACACAGACGGCAAAGGTATCCTGAACAAGCAAGAACTCTTTGTTGCTTTGTGGTTTGTGGCAGGTGGGTGTCCAGAATGGACTGGAGGTTTCACTGAGTGGCACAAACTTGGCTGTTCCTCCACCGAGGCTTCGTGATACCAGGGAATCCTCTGCCAACCAGCAAAGCTGCTGCAGCTGAGCTCCCTGGGCTGTGAAATCTGAGGGTAAGGCCAAATATGACTCAATGTTTGACAGTTTAAACTCACTGAATTGTGGAATTCTGGTGATAAAATGAAAGCAGCATTGCTCAACTCTAGTTACCTGGGGAAATCCTTGGAGAAGTCTGGGAGTTAAATGATGCTGACTGTGGTGCACAGTGTAAGGGAGGTGCTTTGCAGTGTGGGGCGCACTCCGTGCAGGAAAAGCTAAATCTGAGAGTCTTCTCTCAGGTACAAATGGTACAGATGGAGCTTCTCAAAGGTACAGATGGAGCTGTGTCTGGATCAGAGGTCTGTGAAATCTTCCTGAAACGCAGATTTACCTTCCATCTTATAGCCCACATTTGGACATTATATGACACAGCAAGTGGGATGCTCTCAAAGGATCAGTGTGCCCTGGCTTTTACTCAATCAATCAAAATTTAATAAAGGAGCCAAGAGCAGTGGCACATGTTGTAATCCCAGTGACTCAGGTGGCAGAGGCAGAATGATCACAAGTGTGAGGTTTGAGGCAGACTGCGTAACTTAGTGAGACCCTACCTCAACATGTTGTTGTTGTTGTTAGGTGCCATCCAGTCAGTGTCCGACTCATAGCGATCCTACGTACAACAGATGAAACACTGTTGTCAGTGCTTCTCTGCTGTTCATAGGATTTTCAATGGCAGATTGATTTTTTGGGAGTGGGTTGCCGGGTCCTTCTCCCAAGCCTACAGCACCTGGTGTTCCCAGATGGTCTCCCATCCAAGGACTAACCAGGCCTGATTCTGAATGGGCCAACAGGGAAAGTAAAGGAGAGGAAGGACAGAGGCTTGTCTAGCTGGGTCAGTATGAATCAGAAGACTTAGAGCTGCCTATTGCACGCAGTAAATCTGAGATATCAGGAGCACGAAGAACTGTCTTGTCCTCTGTCAACAGTACAATACTCTTCTTCCTGAAGACTGAGGCTGTTTACCTCGTATATCAAAACTACCTATGAGCACAGGAGTACAAAAGGGTTGAGATTCCTCTAAATGAGAAAAAAGTCGAAGTTTTTAAAACTCTATTTCAAATTTGTCTTGTATCTTATTTTTTTCTCTAAAAGCAGTAACCCAGTTAGCTCCACCTAGGCCCCTGTCCCAATGTGCATTTACTGTGCCCTTCTGCCCGCCTGTAAAGCTACAGTAACTAAGCTTCTGCCTATGGAACAGAGTAGTAGTTTCGCCCTGTGCTACCTTTGTTCTATAGTTATCCCGATGAAGGCTAGTGATGGTTTCAGAGTTTGTGCTACTCTCCGCTGGTGTGAATTGTTGGATGGGAAAGGAAAAAACATCTTACTTCTTTTACGACTGATGTAAACTGGCTAGTTTAAAGGGTATTTTTGTATTTCCTTATATTTAAAAACATGCGTAAGTTGTTTTTTAGAGACAACTCAACTGAGGAAAAGCAAACACATCAGATTGAACCATTATGACTTCAGATTACAATTTTTCCTACATAAACATTGAAGCCAAAAAATTTAAAAATGGCAAAGGACTTGAACAGACATTTCTCCAAAGATGATAAACAAATGGCCCAGAAGCCCATAAAAAGATACAGTAGCAGTCAAGGGTATACTTAAAATAAGTGCACTTACTATATGTAAATTCAATTTCAACATCCTTCATTTTCAAAAAATATCAATGCAGAATTTTCCAACCAGAGTGCCAAAGGGCTTCTCCGACACTGATCTTCTCTCTTCAGGAGGAGCAGAGGTGACCTCCGAGAGCCTGCAGACGAAGGAACTTTCTCTTATTTACCTCAGGGTACCACTCATACACTGGCGTTTTCTGTGGGGACTGCAATATGCAGGTTGGAAAGCAAAGACCTAAGGATGTTTCAGAGTAGATCCCCAACCTTGTGCCAGTGCCGGAACCAAAATTCCCTACCTTGAGCACACTCAGCAGCTTCGCTCTGGGTGCCTTCTCTCTCTTCAGGAAGTTATATAAGTAGACGTGGGCGTTGGGGTTGGAGGGGAACTTTTCATCATAGGCGTAATTGGTGAGTACCTTCCGGGCTCCATCTTGATCACCATAGAATTCCAGCATCTGTACAAAAGAAATCATAATGTCTTAGGTGCATTCTGTAAGACAGTTATACAAAAAGACAAGACACAACCACACTACTTGAGAACAACAACAACAACAAAAAAAAATCACAAAACTGACAAACTGAATATGGTGACCCACACCTAAAAACCCAGCATTTGGGAGGCTGAGGCAGGCAGATCACAAGTTCAAGGTCAGCCAGGGCTATACAGCTGAGTTCCACGCCAGGCCAACCTGGGCTACCTAACAAAACCTTGTCTCAGAAAACCAAAATAGAGAAACCAACAAATAGCAACATATAGGTGTGATGGTTAATCTTCACATCACCCTGGCTGGACTTAACCAGAAGACTGGGGAGCCCACCGGAGGGTGTGTCTCTGAGGGGGTTTCTAGACAGGATTCACCGAAAGGAAAGACACACCCTGACTGTGGGCAGTACCAGCCACAGGCTAGAGGCCTTGACGGAACAACAGGAGGAGGACAGAGCCTGCCCACCACCAGCCTTCCTCTTTTTCTGCTTCCTGGCCAACCATGACATGAACCACTCACCACACTACACCCTCCCCGCCCTCAAGAACTGAAGTCTCTGAAACTAGGAGCCAAAAATAACTCTTTCCTCTCTTAAGTTGTTTCGGTCAGGTATTTCTGTCACAGGCATGAAAAAAATAACTCATAGGGAATAATAGTAATGCTTATCTTTGCTTTTCACTAGCACTGTTTCAACTTCTACACAACAACAGCGTTTACAACAATGGCCTACAAAGATCCTCACCTTTTCCTTAAAATACTATTATAGAAAAACGTAGTAACTTCAACATAACAACTGTTCCTACATGAAACAAAAATCCTCTAAGCAGAAACACTATTAACAGAATCAACTAATCTCAGTGCCTGACATAACTTCAGCTACAAAAAGACAGGGTGACAATTACCGCTCCTTTCATTTGTTCCATCTTTACACAAGAATTTGCAGATTAACTACCATATCATTGTGGAGGTTTTGTTTGTTTGTTTATTTGTTTTTCCCCTTAAAACAGGCTCTGGTTTTTCACCTAGGCTGGCCCGGCACTACCTAGACAGCTTGCCATTCTCCTGGACTTGCAATTCTCCTGCCTCCATCTCCCAAATGCTGGGCTTACAGCCATGCATCACCACACCCAACTAGGAGATTATCTACTGACAACATAATAACCACTTCAGTACTCATAAATTTTCACAAAGCAAATTATTTTGAAGATTTATTCCTAGTATCGAGTACCAAGGCTCTCTATCCTTTTACAAAGACTCTGAGATGACAGGACATCTTTGCAGGCTCTCTAAAAGCCATCATTCTACATCCCATATATTGTGACCAAGTTTCAGGTTACTGACCACTTCTCCTACGTATCTCACTAAATCACAGAAAAGCTTTCTGCTTTCCTTTTAACTTCAACAAGAATATATTTGACTTGACATTTACTATTGCAGTGCTATTTATTTTACAGTTATTTGGCCATGTCAGGTTATACAGTGGTAAAAACAATGAGTAACTTTTATAGTATATTAATAAACAGAAATTATTCAGACCAAAAAAGAAACGTACCATTTTTGTTTGCTTTATGTTTTTCGTTTGTTTAATTTTCTCTATTAGTTTTCTTCTCATCAATCATGACTTGGCATGCAGTCTTTGCATAGGCTTAGGACAAATAAAACTAGCACAATTTTATAAAAAGTCTACTTACTTCTACATAACTCTTCACAAAAGGGTCCCAAACTCCAGGAATTTTAATCAATGCACAAATATTTGCAGATGTCTTCCAGCTGTGGCTGAGCATATTTCTAGTTTTTGTGCTGTAAACATAATCATCTTCATCTGTCCAAAGATAAAAGATTTTTAAAAGTCACTCAATAATAAAGACATATGTTAAATCAGCAACAGAAAACCCATAAGAAAAGTTCAAGTACTGATGGTACACTGGTGAACTCTGACCAACATTCAAAGAATCAGTGTCTCTAATGAATACAGATACAAAACACCTCAACAAGATGTTAGCAAACCCAGTCTAACCACATAAAAAAGTAATTATATACCATGCACAAATGGGATCTAGTCCAGGCATGCAAGGTTAGCTTAATAGCTGAAAGTCAATTCAAACAATTAAGACCTAAATCTAAACCAAATTAATAGAATAAAGGAAAACTCCCACATGCTGATCTTAATAAAAAAAGTGCTTCACAAAATTCAGTAATCTTCATAATAAAAACATTCAGCAATCTGGGAATGTAAGAAACTTCTCCAATCAGATAAAGGGTGTCTATGAAAATTCCAGAACTAACATCAAACTTAATGATGTAAGACTGCATACTTTTCACCTAAAATCAGGAGTAATACAAGGATGCCCTTTCTCACTGCTTCCATTCTTTATACAGAGGTTTTAGCCAGGGCAATTAAGAAAATAATAGAAAAGACACCTACATTGAAAAAGAAGTAAGATTATCTCTAATTGCAGATGACATGATCCTGTACATAGAAAATCCTAAAAACCCATTAAAAACTTATTAGACATAATAAATGAATCCAAAGTTGTAGGTACAAGATCAATATATAAAAATCCATTATACATCTATATAAGGCAATGACCAATAAGCAAATGAAATTAGGAAAACAATGGCAGTGCAAAAGCAACAAAAACAACACTTAGGTACAAATTTTACAAAAGATATGAAAAACTATACTTTGAACAGTTAATGTTGTTAAAAAAAAATTTAAAGACCTAAACAAGTGAAGAGATGCCTCATGTGCATGTGTTGGAAGACTACTATTTTTCAACTCATCTACAGAGTCCTGTGATTCCTATCAAAAACTTCAGCGGGCCATTTTGCATAAACTGACAAGCTCTGTACAATTCATATAAAAATGCATTTGACCGGGAACTGCCAAAACAATCTTTGAAAAGAAAAAAGCTGAAGGATGTAAAGCATGACTTCAAAAGTTTTACAACCACCAGGTGTGGTGGCGCATGCCTGTAATCCCAGTGGTTTGGGAGGTGGAGGCAGGAGGATCGCAAGTTCGAGACCAGAGGCAGTCTGCATCACTTAGAGAGACCCTGTCTCAAAAAGTAAAAAAATGGGCTGGGGATGCAGCTCAGTGGTCCAGTACTTGCAGAACATGCAAGCGCGAGGCCCTGGGTTCAACCCCCAGTACCACCAAAAAAAAAAAAAAAGGTTATCACAAAGTTACATTAATCATAGATGGCATGGAAAGGCGGAAGAAAGGAAGGGATAAACAGCAAACAAGGCAAGGAGGGAAAGAAGGGAAAAGTAAGCAATAAAGAAAATATGTAAGTGTGCACTAAGGACAAGTTTTGTTTCAGAGATTTCAATTTTAGTTATATATTCATATACATATACATCCTGGATCCAATATAAATGTATTCTTACTTTTCCAGCTTTCAGAAAAGCTGGAAAACCAAAGTTAACCTCACAATCACATAAACCTTTTATGGAAGTTACCAGTTTAAACTTCTAAACACACTTGTAATCTCACAAATATCTATTCTTGGTCACGACTAACCGTGCCTCCCCTTTCCAATTATTTTTATTGTGGTAAAATACACATAACAAAAAATTTATCATATAAACAGCTTTTAAGTGCACAATTCAGGTACATTCATATTGTGCAGTCAGCACCACCATCCATCTCTGGAGTTTTTCCTCATAGCTGAAAGGCTACACACAAGAAACAAAATCTCCTCACTCAATCTTCCTCCAGCCCAATACCTATCACTTGCCTTTGTCTCTATGACTTTGATTACTCAAGGTATATCATAGAAGTGAAGTGAGACTTATACTTTTTATGGATTGTTTATTTCATTTAGCATACTGCCCTACAGGTTCATAAAAAAATAAAGCTAAAATAAACACTGTGTAATACAGGCATAAAGATAGACATACATAGATCACTGCAGAGAATCTAGAGTTCAGAAACAAATCTTCATATTAATGAGCCACTCACTTTCAGTAAATATGCTGGAACAACTTGATATTCATGAGTAAAGTAATGAAGTTAAACTGTTACCTATCTTGTATTATTTACAAAAATTAAAATGGATCAAAGTCCTAAATGTAAGAGATAAACTTATAAACTTCTTACAAGTGGACATCTTTGTAACCTGAAAGTTGGCGAAGTTTCTTAGATATGACAACAAAGCACCAACAACAAAAGCAGATAAATTGGACCTCATAAAAACTGGGAACTTTCATGTTTCAAAGGACTCCATCAAGAAAGTTAAAATCCACAAAATAAGAAAATATACATAAATCATATACGTATGGTTTCATATATATATATATACATACACATACACACACACACACACACACACACACACACACACACACACACACACACATATACATACACTTAGGATTATATATATCGTATGTTCCCGCATGCGGATTGGATTCATGGTCAAGAGAGCTTGCAATTCTAATCCACATCTGATTTTGTAGCCATCCGAAACTGCTGAAAGATTGCAGATTAGATTCAAGAATATATGGTGTGTTGTTGTTGTTGTTAGGTGCCGCCGAGTAGGGTCCAGTTCATAGAGACCCTCACAAGGTTTTCAATGGCTGGCTGTTTTCAGTATTGCTTTAGGAGTGGATTGCTATGTCCTCCTCCCATTTTTGTGGTTCTGGGGATTGAACTCCGTGCCTCTAAGAGTAGAGCAGCACTCTACCAACTGAGTTAAACTCCAGCCCCATTTGTCTGTTTGTATATATACACATACATAAACACACACACACAACACACACAGAGCCCACTGCCGAAACAACCAGCCACTGAAAACCCTACGAATAGCGGAGAAGTGCTAACAATAGTGCTGGGCATGGCACAATACTGAGGAGTGTTTCATTTTGTTGTGCATAGAGTTGCTGAGTCAGACTGACTCAAAGGCACCTAAAAACAACATGTGTGTGTATTATAAGTGACTTCTGGCTAGAATATGTAAATAACTCTTATAAATCAATAATTAAAAGACAAGTAATTCAATTAAAGTACCAGCAGAAGATCTGAATATAAACTTCTCCAAAGAGGATACACAAATAGCCCACAGACACCAGGCTCAGTGCTCAATAAGCCTTTTTAAAATGAAATATTACACTAGAAATCATGGCAAAGTTAAGAAAAACAGGGGACAGATATGTAACATCAAAAGACTGCTTTGTGCAGAAGGGAAGATGTTCTTGTTAGGTCCTGTCCAGTCAGATGTGACTCATACTAATCCTATGTACAATAGAATGAAACATTCCCCAACACTATGCCATGCCCAGCACTATGTCAGTGCTTCTCTGCCAGTCACGGGTTTTCAATGGCTGATTGTTTTAGGATTGTATAGGAAGTAGGCTGCCACATCCGTCTACCATAGGAAATACAAAAAAAAAAAAAAAAAAAAAAAACCCAGAACAATTAAAAAGTAAGAGATGCTATAATCCCAGCGACTCAGGAGGCAGAGGCAGGAGGATTACAAGTTTGAGACCAGAGGCAGTCTGCATAATTTGGTGAGATCCTATCTCAAAAAGTAAAAAAATGGGCTGGGGGTGCAGTTCAGTGGTACAGCACTTGCAAAGTATGCAAGCACAAGGCCCTGGGTTCAACCCCCAGTACCACACACACACACACAAAAAGGCAAGAGATGCACAGCCAAATGATGCAGGCTAAACAGAGCCGGTAGAGGAAGTTTACAATATTATGAACAAGTGCTGGGCAGGGTCCAATGGGTCTTGAGGGCCAGAGGGATTTCCTGATGGACTGCAAAGACCTCACCAGACTCCCATGATGAAGATGGCTTTGAGAGCATCTTGGGAAACAAGTGGGGGAAGGGAATTGAGATGGGGACTCACAAACCAAGAAAATACTACTTATCCTGTAAGTATAATAAGGAAGTAGTGCACCACACAGGAAGTGGTGCGTACCAAGACTAAAATTTGGAAGAGGGACGTGAAAATGGGAAGCGGTTTATCCTAGAGAGCTCCGGAGGGGAACTGCAAGGGAAAGCAAACTACAGAGAACCACACGGCTCCACAGATGCACGTCTGGGAGCAGAGAGGATGAGCTGCATTCCGCAAACTGCTTTCCCTGGGGACATGTAAAGGCACATCCATTCACCCCAGACAGACAGGCCACAGAGAGGCCAAAGAGCACGTCAAGTCCACCTCACGGGGGGGGAGGGCGAGCCACACACGACTGTCACAGACACCCCACAGGGAATCCCTCTGAGAGCCCCATCCGAGAGTCAGGACGGCACACCACCGAAGAGTCCCACCCCCAGCCAATCATTCACCTCCTCCGAAGCTCACCACCACAGGCAGCTGGGGCGGGATGGAGTGCCAATGGCTCCACCACCTTCAGCACAGGCCTAGCTTTGCTTACTTCCTACCATGACTGCTGCTCAAGGTCTGCCAGGTCATCACAGGTGTTCAGTTTCAAGATGGCCACGGTCACGTCCAGCTCAGAGGAACCAGCTACACTGCCCACATCACCACTGCAGGCTTAGACAAGGGGACCTCAGTTGGAGAACCAAGTGTCAGGTTTTGGTATCATCGGTAAATCAAGGAAACCGTGCACCGTAACCTTCACACAAAAGCGAGACCACTTTGTCTTATCCTACTCTCTACAGTAAGATTCTGAGAAGCTATTATGAAACAAACGAAGAGAAATCAAACACACAAGAGAAATCAATTTGTGACCTTTCTCGGAAACTGACAAAGACCGTCTCAGACTCTCGCCAGGCTTGTCACAGTCCTCCTCTGGACAAGGACCCAAGCTCGACCTGCCTGTGAAGACCTTAAGTCACATAACAATGATTTCTAAAAGCTCAAGGCTGTAGCCCTGGGATGACACTACTGGCCCCCTGTCAAGTTGCTGCTGAGAAACTCGAGGCCGCCCAAAGAATATATTGTTTGTTCCAACCCCCACCTGAGGACGGGACCTTGAGCCCCAGGTCCCGCAGGTGGAGAGATGCCTAACCTCCAGCCCAGTTAGCAGACCCAGGTGGGTTTCCCACGAACACCGTCCTCTCTTCTCTTTGTCATTTTTCACTTCCTTGCCTTTGCTCATCCCCTGTCATCCTTCTCTTTTCCCCTGAAACACTGGGTCACTTCTAAACAAACCGGAACAGAGCTTGTCAGCTCTTTCCCCCACTGTAGGCAGTTACTGGATAAAATTTGCTTCCACCACTCTGACTAATGTCCAGCTGTGGTTATCTTGGACAAAATCACATTCAAAAGAGTAATGAATCTAAAGTGATCTTGAACCTAATAAGGAACCATCCAACATATGATGGAAAAGTTTTGTGCTGTATCAGAAATATTATAAAAGATGATCAAGAATTTAAGATCAATACAATATTCTCTATAATATCTAGATGAAGTCAGTAGGAGAGTAATAGATGACCCCTTAAGATACTTTCTGATCTTCAGTTTCCTCACTGTAAGAAAAAGGTTTACGAGTCCGGCGCAGTGGTGCACACCTGTAATCCCAGCAGCTCGGAAGGCGGAGGCAGGAGGATCGCCAAGTTAAGAGACCACAGGCAGTCTGCATAATTTAGCGAGACCCTGTCTCAAAAAAAGTAAAAGAATGGGCTGGGCATGCAACTCAGTGGTCCAGCACTTGCAAAACATGCAAGGGCAAGGCTCTGGGTTCAACCCCCAGTACCACCAAAAAAAAAAAAAAAAAAGAGAGAGAGAGAAAGGTTTACTCATTCACTCACCAAGCTTTAACAATTCCGTCTTCTTTTTAGACCAAGTATAATATTGCAAAAGCCCTTTGTAGGCCTGAACGAGGTTGATTAGTATTTCCTGGGAAGCTGACTTTTCACCATATCTCCACGTCTCTGCCTGACTGAGATTTCTGTCTGCATCCTCCAGCATTCCGTGATGCAGAAGGTACAACGCATGTTGTAAGGAGATCTGCAGCAATCAGAAAAGGTCCAGTCATTTAACTCATTAAATAATCATTACTCAAAAAGCTTGGTAAATGTATATGACAGGCTAAGCCCTCAGTAGGGTATAAAAGACGTGACACTGTCCCTGTAATCAACATTTTCAATTTAGGAAGAAAAAAAAAAAAAGACACATGGAACAATTAACACTGTAAACTAGAGCTAAATTATATAAACTCACAAACAGAAGACAGGGCAATACAGTGGGAAAAAAACGGGGTGTTGAGGACAGAGTATCTGAGTTCACACGCCACTTGACAGATAAATAAACCTGAGTAAATTATTCACCCTTCTTGAGTCTGACCTGTTCCACGAGCCAATTATCATTAACGGCTCAGAAGGGTGTTGGTGAGGATTAAATGAGATATTCTTTGCATGTTCCTAATGCCTAGCTTGGGTGAGAGCAGACAATCAATAATAGAACTCCTTTACACATGTCCAATAAGCTCAGGGGAAACATCTTAACAAGGAGCGCTGAAGAATGGCTTTAGTTCAGATGGAAAATGGACCCTTGACACAGAAGCAGCAATAAAAATAATTATACAAAGAATGAACATTACAAGGGAGGACATTAAGAAGAGTCATGGGATGTAAAATCAAATACACAGGCAGAACCAGACCTTGAAGTTGAAGACCCTCATCGCACATTGTTGCAATGATTTCTCCACTGCTCTCTCCACTCCTGTCCCCTACAATCCATCTTCCATGTGCAACCAAAAAACCGTCCCGGTGTTAGTCACTCTGCAGCTCCCACTCCTCACAGGATAGAATCCAGGCCCCTTGGGTGTGGAACACAGGACGCAGTCTACTTTCCCTGGCTTCCACTCGAGTGATTTCTGGAATAACTGACGCACTGACACAGGACTAGCAAGCTTCATTAGGCACCGCCAGGCAATACTGCCCTTTCCCCTCGCCTCCCTGGTGAACACCTCCTTGCTCTTTCAAATTCATTTCAAGTGTTGCTTCCTTTCTTTTCCTAGTTCCCTTATCTGCTCAATCCCATCCCCCAATTCCAACGCTGACCATTTTCTCCTTCATCTTCTCACTGTACACTGCATTTCTACTATGGTATTTTCATTTCAACCCTTTATCCCATTTACCTGCCTGTCTTCTACTGCAAGAACCATGTCTATTAAATTGACTAGAAAACAGCAATAACAGAAAATGTTTTACTGCTTATCATAATTATTGAATGAAAAATGAGGTTCCCGTCCAGTTTCTTCCATGAGCCAAGGGGGACCTAACCAATAATTTAGCTAAAATTTTGCACACTCTCCTCAGTTAAATGGCAATCCAGTTTCTTCCTGAAAAACCAGATGAGGAGCCACAATGAGAATTCTCAACTGCAGAGTCAGTGGAGCCTTCCCTTAAGTGGGACCACAGTCATTTCCATGCACAGTATGCCTGGCTTACCAGAAACCAAGATCGTAAAGCGCCCCTACTACGTAAGCACACATTCAGGAAACTTTTCCTATATTACATCAGGAGACCTAAAAAGAATTTTAAGCCAGAGAAATCAGTTTTCCAAATTAGAATGACGCATAATGATGCAGCTACTGTGGAAAACATAAAATTGCGTGAGGTGCAGCTGTGCGTGATGACCAGGCAATTCTACTCCTCATACACAGCCAACACCACCGAAAACAAGAGACGCAAACAGATGCCTGCGTGCCAGTGCTCACCGAGGCATGGCGCACAAACATCAAAAAATAAAGTAACCCGACAAGAAAAGAAGTGGGTAAACAATACGTAGCATACAACAGCCTACTTATTCAGCCATAACTAGGAAGTCCCTGATTCGTGCCACAACTGGGATAAATCTTGAAAACACTTGCTAAGTGTACAACCCAGACATAAAAGGACAAATGGTGTATGATTCCACTTATATAAACTATCTATAAGGGCAAGTTCCTGGAAACAGGAAATAGGCCGCAGGTTACAAGGGGCTAAGGAGCGGAGAAGATGGCAAGCTGCTGCCTAACAAGAACAAAGTGGTGATGGTGGTCTGACACTGTAAATATAATTAGTGCCACTGAACTATTAACTTAAAATGGTTAAGACAGCAAGTTTTGTTATATACATATATGTGTATCTATAATCACAATAAAAATTTGAGAAGATAGAACAGGAAAACCAGAACAAAATTTTAAAAGAGCCAGAAATTCAATATTTTAGGCTTTGCAGATCATATGGTTTCTGTCACACTCAACTCATGGTTATTCAAAATCAGCTACTGACAATAGGAGATGAATGGGTGTTGACTGAATTCTAATGAAACTTCATGGTCTTGAAAAAGTTTAAATTATTTGCAAAACTTTATTGAAAAAGTGCTCTTTCAGTTAAAAAATATACCACAGACAGGCAATATTTTGGAAAGGCCTCAACCCTTTTGGACAAGCCTTATTAAAAGATACCTGAATCCAGAGTGAAGGTTTTACCCAAACGTTAGGAACACTGAGACGTTTTCACATATACGAATTTCCAACTTGGTTCCCTTTTCCTGTTTCGCAAAACACCAACTCAGGTCAAATCACTTAAGTAAACATTTAAGAAGTTAGCCTATCTTCCTGATCAACAACTCTAGTCTCTGAAGAACTGGTTTTGGCAGCCAGAGATATATAAAGGGAAGATGTTTTCAGTCAGACAACATGGAAGGTGACTGGAGACTAAGAAGTGAATGGCTCTCACAACTCTACTGCCTTTCACAGTCTCTTATTAAGATGTCTTACCCATTTTCTATGACTGTCTACCTTACCAGTGATGCAAGCAATTTAAAACAACAACAACAAAAAAAAAAAAAAAAAAGGAAGAAGAAGAAGAAAAGAAACTGCAGATGTAACCTCACAAAGCCTACATTCTCACCTTTAAATAATTCAAGACACCAATATTTTTCATCCGGTCAGCAAAGGTATTAAAAGTCTCCACGTTGCTTTTGGGGTGATAAAATAGTATTTCGCTTCCAAGCTTCCAAATAATCTGTTAAAGCAGAAATTACGATAAAATGTAAAGTGCTTGCCTTTTCCAATTTCTGCCTGTAAGTTCTATTTTTTATTACAACATGTAAAAACCTACAATTCCTTTTCATAGAGACCTCTACTATCAATATATATTTTTTTTACTATACTTTACTTAGTAAAACTAATATTTCATCTAATACACTAAAATCTTCCATGCCCACTTTTTTCTTTTCTTCTGGAATATGGTGGTTGAACCCAGGTTTCATGCCTGCTCTACCAACCCCAGACCTCCCCACTTTTGTTTTTATTTTTTATTTTGAGTCATGGTCTTGCTAAGTTTAAGTTGCAAGGCTGCCTCTGGCCTTGAACTTGCAATCCTCCCATCTCAGCCTCCCAAGTAGCTGGGATTATTGGTGTGCACCATGGCACCCAGCTCAATCCTTTAAATTGATCTTAAAATACCAGTTAACTACAATAGTGCTATTATCAACTCAGTAGTATAAAAAAGGGTAGGCAGTTAAGATATAAACTAACTATAAAAATTTTTATTAGCATAGAAAGAGTAAGTCAGAAGCTGAGTGTGTGGCACACACCTGTAATCCCAACACTCAGGAGGCTGAGGCAGGAGGATTGCAATGAGTTCAAGATGAACCAGGCATACACAGGGAGTCCCAGACCAGCCTCAGCTACAGAGTACGACTGTCTCAGAGGACAAAAACAAAACAACAATTAAAGATTAAGTCAGAAAATGGGGACTGGTGAATTGGCTTCTTCACCAGTCTCAAGTCTCATCTTTATCCTCTGTTAAATGAGGAAAAACAGACTCTATGCGGAGATTCTATCAATATCAAGTTATATGTTTTGGATACCAATTTAAGAATTTTCATCAGACACGGACAAATTTTAATAAAAAACATCTTGCTTCACATCATGGAAACTCTGGTACAAGAATTTAGAGCACTTCTTTCCTGGGAGTAAATGTCTCTTTTACACCAACTTAAAGTGTTTCAAAAATTCAACTTTAAGTAAATTAAACTAGACTTTAAATCAAGCGTTTCTATGAACACATACGTTGGTTGTTTGGTGTGAAGATAATCTCATCTTCCCAACTCAGAAAAAAATCAAGACTTCATTTTTAGAATACTGAACTCTAGTGTTGGGGAGCTTAAGAAAACTTATAGGACTGGGGCTGAGCAGCTCAGTTGGCTGAATGCTTGCCTAGCATACACAAGGCTCTCGTTCATCCACATCACTATCAAAAAAATAAATAAAAATAAAGATTATCTGTCACTTGCTCTTTTTTTTTTCTTTCAGTACTGCGGGTTGGACCCAGGGCCTCGAGCTTGCATGCTTTGCAAGTGCTGGACCACTGAACTGCAACACCAGCCCATTTTTTTTTACTTTTTGAGACAGGGTATCACTAAGTTACGCAGACTCCCTCTGGTCTCCAACTTGGGATCCTCCTGCCCCTGCCTCCCAAACTGCTGGGATTACAGGTGTGCACTACCATGCCTGGCCTATCACTTGTTCTTAAACCCAGTCAAATGAAAGAAATACCTAGAGTCCTGGTGAAAATGAACACTCTAAATAGTTAGAGTGATTCTGGTAGGTCTGTGGTGAGTGGAGGCATCTGCATTTTCAACAAAAGCCCTAAATGATTCAAATAGAGCCAAACAAGGATCTGGAAGCCACTGATCCAATTCTTTCATTTTATAAAAACAAAATATGGATAAAAGATGCCTATAAGTTGTGCAGGGGGCTGGGATTTGGCTCAGTGGGTAGAGCACTGCGCTGCAGTCTCTGAGGACCGGAGTTCAATTCCCAGCACTGCAAAAACGGGAGAAGGACCTGGCAATCCACTCCCAAGGCAATCCCGAAATAGTCAGCCATTGAAAACCCTATGAGGGTCGCTATGAGTCGGATACTGACTCGACAGCACCTAACAACAACAACAACAACAACGTAAGTTGTGCAGTGATTTACAGATGTGAATTTAGTCCATAAGCTGAAATTTCAGTCAATGGTTATAATTTTTTCTTTCTCATTTTTCTTTTTATTCCAAAAGATAACTGATGCAATGGTTACTGTACTAGTAAAAGCTATCTAAAATATTTTCGTGAGATTACGTGTGGATAAACTACCTTTTACTGAACTAATTTAACAGTACATACACTGGAAACTGCTTTATCCCTGTCCTCTGGAATGTACATTCTACATGGAGAAACAGATAATAAG
The DNA here is from genome assembly GCA_007922755.1 of Pedetes capensis. Taxonomy (NCBI): domain Eukaryota; kingdom Metazoa; phylum Chordata; class Mammalia; order Rodentia; family Pedetidae; genus Pedetes; species Pedetes capensis. Next base: position 184,431 of record VMDO01000690.1, on the reverse strand, counting down.
CAAGAAGCACAACAATTGGCAGGTATTATGAGAAATGAATGAAGAGCATGGAGATGGGCAGTGTCAGCCTGAAAGTTAGAGATAGGAAGTGAGAAACACAGTCACCACTTAAATAGCCAGGACAGGCCTCAGAAACCTAACAAGGGCCCCAGTAGGAAGGCAGCCACAGAAAGTGCTGAAGAAAGACCTTCCCCAGTAAAGGAAATCGCAAAGACAAAGGCAACCAGGCAAGAGTATGCCTGAGCTGTTCTGGTCAGAACAAAGCCAAGGAAGCTGGAGAAGAAACAGCAGGTGAACTAGGAACAGGGTACCAGGGGCTGTGATGCACGCCTGTAATCCCAGCAACTCGGGAGGCTGAGGCAGGAGGATCACAACTTCAAAGCCAAAGGCTATCTATACAACTTAGCGAGATCCTGTCTCAAGATACAATACTGGGGGCTGGGGGTGCAGCTATGAGGAGGAGCACTTGCTTAGCAGGTGCAAAGCCCTGGTTCAACCCTCAGTATTAGGAAAAAAAAAAAGAGTAATAGGAGATGAGTGAAATGGAAGCCATTAGTGTTTTTAGCAGAGGATGGGCAGGATCTGACTTATATTTTAAGAGGCTCACTCTGCACATTAGGCATTAGGGAAACACAAACCATAATGGTGACTGAGATCCCACTTTACAACCACTGGGATGGCCATATTAAAAAATACCCGCAATGCTGGCAGGGATGTAGAGAAGCTGGAACCCTCAAATATTGCTGGTGAGAATATAAAATACGATAGTCATTTTGGAAAATAGTGTGGCAGTTCTTCAAGAGGTTAAAAATAGAATTACCATATGATCTACAGTTTTACTCCTAGGTATATACCCAAGAGAAATTAAAACAAAAATCCACACAAAAATTTGTACACGAATGTTCACAGAAGCATTATCTATAACCAAACAGTGCAAACAATCCAAACGTCTAACAACTGATGGATAAAATGTGGTATATGCATATAATGAAATATAATTTAACAATAAAAAGGAATGAACCACTACTACATGTTACAGTATGGACAAGCTTTGAAAACATGCTAAGTGAAAGAAGGCACTCACAAAAGGCCACACATGGCACGATTCCACTTACACAAAACGTCCAGTATAGAAAACAGATTAGTAGCTAACAAGAACCAGTATTGGTGAGAGAAATAAGGAAAGACTGCATATGGGTAAAGGGTTTCTTTCTGTCCTAAATTAGCCAGATGTGACTGCACACGCCTATAATCCCACCAACTCAGGAGGCAGAGGCAGGAGGATCACAAGTTTGAGGCCATACGCAGTCTACACAACTTAATGAGATCCTGAGTCAAGATAAAAAAATTTTTAAAAGGGCTGAGGGTGTAGCCCACTGGTACAGCACTTGCAAAAATATGCACAAGGCCCTGGGTTCAACCTCTAAGTATTGCCAAAAATAAAAAAGTCCTAGATTTAGATAGTCATAATGGTTGCACAACTTTGCAAAAATATGTAAAGAACATTAAATTGTACAATTTAAGTGGGGGCATTATATGGTGGGCTAATTATGTCTTAATAAAACTGTCGAAATGTTTATTAGTAACATAGTCTTTCAAAGAATTCTGCTGAAAGGAAGAGCAGAAAACAGGAAGTGTTTTCTTCAACCCAAAGATGACTTCAACCCAAGAGAATTAACAATGGCTTTGTATGAAGACGGAGAACATCCTGGAGGGGAAACTAACGACACAGGAAAGAAGGCAGAATTATTGGAAGGAAAATGGGGAACCCGTGAATTCAGAGTTCAGAATATTTTTAGACTCCCTTCAAATGATAATAGGTAGAGAGAACTGTGCAAAAAATGTCCTGATCCGAACTCTTCACCACAAATTACTTTTAGCAGCTCTTGGTAAAGTCAGCTTGAGCGCCCACAAAAGATACTGAGATTGGAATGGGAGGCTTCTCCCAGTAATCTGCTGATTCTTCCCACTGACTCCCACTCTGCTTACCTCAGGTGCAGCCTGTCTTTTGTAGCTGTCTGAATCTTCCAAGGTCTGCAAGTAACTGTGCATGTACTCCGCCGCTTGCTGCCACTGGTGCTTCAGCAGCGCTTCCTGGATAAAATTTAAACAGGCACTTGTTGTCTGAGCAAAATCCTTCTTCTTTTTCCCTCCCGTCACTGTAAAGATGAACAAGAAAAACGTTTACCCACAGTGACTCCAATTCAGCTACTGAAAAAACTTATTTCAGATAAGCACAAGTTTTAAGAGAACAGAATAGGTATGACTTGACCCAGCCCATCCCCGGTATCAAAGCTAGCCAGTCCTGAAACAAACCTTGCCACATTCATGACTTTTAGCAAATGAAACAAATTTAAAAAGATCTAAGTTGGGTGTAGTGGCATACGCCTGTAATTTCAGCACTGGGGAGTTGTAGACCACTCTGGGCTACACAGCAAGACCCTGTTTCAAAAAAAAAAACCCCACATATATTATGCATATACATATATACAGCCTGCAGCTGTAGTACTGTGGCGGCTGATCCCGTCAGATCACGGAAGCTAAGCAGGGATGGGCCTGGTCAGTACTTGGATGGGAGACCACGTGGGAACACCAGGTACTTAGGCTTGGGAGAAGGACCCAGCAACCCACTCCCAAAAATCAATCCACCATTGAAAACCCTATGAATAGCAGAGAAAACACTGACAATAGTGTTTTGCCTGTTGTGCACAGGGTCGCTATGAGAGGGATACTGACTTGACAGCACCCAACAATAACAACAACTGTGTGTGTGTGTGTGTGTGTGTGTGTGTGTGTGTGTGTGTGTGTGTATTCTCTGGCCACCAGAACGACAAATGCCTTCAAAGCTGATTCATTCATCCTTCTATCCTTGCACTAAACAATCTAGGGAGCCTCTCTCTATGAGGTTCCCCAAAAGAACAATCCCCAGTATTTAAAATGGATAAAACTCACCAAGGTCTTCTGAGGCAAGCATTGTCTTTACTATTTATCAATGTTGTGAAAACTCCAAATGAGCTTTTAGTTTTTTAAGAACCAAATTCCCAGTAACTCAATGATATTAAAGGCATATGAGATTAAAACAGGTGCAAATATTGGCATCAGTATCTCTATAATGTACTGACAATCCCCATGTTCACAATATTTGGAGTTACTTACAACCTTATTGGCTGTAAAAAAAAAAAAAAATTCATGCTATTTTGATCAGCTGTGTTATCATGTTTAAACCCAAAATTTTAATAGTTAAAAACTTACAGGATGTTAAAAATAAGTATAATGTAAATACATACTTTTATTGAAAAAAGTACAATAAATGAGGAATATAAAATTTCTATTAAAAGCCTTTTCATTAATACTTTTTAAATGAATGGAATGTATAACAATGCTATGCTATTTAGATTCCACCAGATTTTTTTTTTTTTTTGGCAATAGTAGGGGGTTGAACTCAGGACCTTGAGCACGCTAGGCAAGCGCTCTACCACTCAGCTGTATCCCCAGCTCTTTTTTTTTCTTTTTTGATACAAAGTCTCACTAAGTTGCACAGGCTACCTCTGGTCTCAAACCTGCGATTCTCATCCCTCAGCCTTCCAAGTCTTTAGGATTACAGGTGAGTGCCATAGCACTTGTCCCACCAGCTCTATTTTTTAAAGTAATATAACTTCATTTTAAAATTCCATGTATTGACAAACATCTCTTCCAGCTATTAAGCTTACAAAACATTTTAGATGGCACCTTAAAACTATGTAAGGCAGTGCACAATTTTTTTTCAAAACTAAGTAGAGGATATGTAGATAAGAAAGGCTTAAGACTACAGCCCTCAACTTGATATATCTCAGACTGCTTAATGTACACATAAATTACCTGAGGAGCTGACCCTTGCTACTCAGTGTGGTCCTCAAACTAGCAACATTATGATCACCTGGAAGCTAGTTAGAAATGCAGAGCACTAAAAGCCAGGCACAGTAGTGCATGCCTGTAATCCCAGCGACTCTGGAGGCAGAGGCAGGAGGCTCGCAAGTTCGAGACCAGAGGCAGTCTTCGTAATTTAGAGAGACTCTGTTTCTAAAAACTAAAAAAATGGGCTGGGGGTGCAGCTCAGTGGTCCCGCACTTGCAAAGCATGCAAGCACGAGGCCCTGGGTTCAATTCCCAGTACCATAAAAAAAAAAAAAAGAAAAAAAGAAAAGAAATGCAGAACACTATTCCCCAGCCAGCTCTCTGAATCAGAAGCTGCATTTAACAAAATCTACCCTCAAGCTGCTCAATGGAGGAAAAAACCCAGGCAACTAGCCCAGAAAACTGACAAAACACTTCTTTAGAATATCCTTTATTCACCTAAAAGAAGAATGTCCTCAAGCCAAGCTCCCTCTATTTTATCTGTGATTAAAAGTATAGGCTTTGAGATCACAAAGATCTAGATTTGACTCCTGACACTGTGACTTAAGAGTTTAACTTTGAAATTCAGTTTCCTCATATTTGAAATGCTTAGCATGTACTGAGGATTAACTTATTGAGAATTAATTTACTGAGACTATCAAATGAGGTACTACTTAGGCTGAAATTTTTCCTAATGGCAGCTAAATTCTAAGAGCCAAGGAATGTCTGTCTGCCGAGGGGAAAGAAAGCAGGACTAAGACAGGCATCAGGGGCAATAAGAAAAATGCTAGTGCAACTATACTCCCAGCATTGCACTACCCAACATAGCAGCACAGAGATAACTGCTTCTGTGCCTATTCTTAAAGGGAATTTATCCCATAGAGAAATGTGCCTGCGTTTACTATACATGTGCTCCTCAATGGGAGAGGCGGCATTGTCCTCATTTGACTGTCAATATTTAGCCCATGCCAGAGATACGTTGTTAGGTGCCAGACTCATAGCGACCCTATGTCCCTATGTACAACAGATGAAGCACTATAGACAGTTGTTGTTGTTGTTAGGTGCCGTCGAGTCGGTATCCAACTCATAGCGACCCTCAGTACAACAGGGGAAACACTATTGTCAGTGCTTCTCTGCTGTTCATAGGGTTTTCAATGGCAGATTGATTTTTGGGAGGGGGTTGCCAGGTCCTTCTCCCAACTATAGACAGTACTTCTCTGCTATTCACAATGTTTTCAATGGCTGAATGTGTTTTGAGAGTGGATTGCCAGGTCCGTTTCCCAAGCCCTACAGCACCTTGTATTCCCAGGTGGTCTCCCATCCAAGGACTAACCAGGTCCAACCCTGCTTAGCTTCCAAGATCTGACAAGACTAGATGCCACAGGGCTAGGGCTGCACCTCTGAAAACCCTATGAATAGCAGAGAAGGAAGACAATAGTGTTTCACTTGTTATACATAGGGTCTCTATGAGTCAGACACTGACTCGGTGACACCTAACAACCTGAGATAGATAATGAGCAAGCACTGTTGATAATAAATGTGTCACCACTATAATCTAGACTGCTGTTGCTGGTGTTAGGTGTCGTCAAGTCGTATCCAACTCATAGTGACCCTTATAAGGTTCTCAATGGCTGATCGTTCCAGGATTGCCTCGGGAGCGGACTGCCACATCATTCTCCCATTTTTGTGGTGCTGGGAATCAAACGCGGGACCTCAGAGACTGCAAAGCAGCACCAACTGAGCTAAATCGATTATGTACTATTTATTCAAAGGCGAGGAATTCTAAAAGGAAAAAAAAGTCTATTTCTTATGATTCCCTTTTTGCCTACTGCAAAAAATAAATAAATAAATAACTCACTTCTATCTTAAAAACAGAATCTGCTTTGGTTACTCATTTTGCATCCATACTGAATCTTAAAACTTCCTTGCATTAAAGTTAAAATAGTTCTACACAGTTTTACTCACCTACAGTTTCTAATTCCTTTCGAAGCCAAGGAAAATGCATTCCCGTGCCCGAGGGCACAGGAGTCTCCACCTGGTCATCCTCGGTCACAGGCTTTGTCAAGTCGTCACCAAAATCACTCATAATCTATTCCAAATTGAGAACATAGGTTACTCTCAATACATCTTAATCCATAACCTTCTGAGTTATACAGCAAAACCACCATCTTTTCATCTAATTAATATCACGTGACCAGCAACAGTCATTGTACCTGACAGCTCTTCTAAAGTAAAAATGAATTTATGGTAGCAACAGCCAACATGAATGCTCCATTTAAAAAAAAAAAAAGACCATACTATCATTTTTCAAGCACATAAAAAGATAAATAAGATAATGATCATCTACTAAAAAGTAAAACCCTCAAGTCCAGAGGAAGAAACAGCAACATGCATAATGAAGCAATATGACAAATACAGTAACAGTAGTAATTAATATTTACTGGGCCCTTACTACACAACTGGCCTGTAAATTATGTAATTTAATCCTCACGGGAATCCCCAGGTGGCTACTGTTATTTTCTTCCATGTCAACGTTAAAAAAGCTGAAGGACTTAAGTATGCAACCTGCTCCGTAAAAGATGAGGCCACAAAAATGGTTAAGAGTCGGGGAAATATCGAAAACACAAATTACTTGGGGATGTGACCAGAACAGGGGCAGGATGGCAAGGGGTTATGTGTGTCGATGGGAAACCAATCCAGGAAGACAATCATACACAGCAAGATGAGCTTGGAATTCACGCTCCAGAGGCTCGGGACCCGCTTCCCTCGTTCCCCTCAGTAATTTAGTATCAGAACTTAGAATTCCCGCAAACTCTCCTCCTCCTTGCAACCCTAGCGCGTCGCCCTAGTTCAGGACGCCCTGCATATATCCAATCACCGCGTTACTTCCGGGGGCCTAGGGATCGAACCCAGGGCCTTGCGCACACGGGACCCCAGGCCCGGCGCCGGATTACCGCGCCCACTGTCTGACTGGTGCCCCGGCCTCGGACTCCACCTCCCCGCACCAGAGCCGGAGCCACCCTTCCAAAACCTGAGGGGCTCGTGAGTCTGCAACCGCATCTGAGCCTGAATCCGACCCCCCAGCAACTCCGAGGGCCGACACAGAGGCGCCCTTTACCCAGGTCTTCAACCGCCCAATCGGAGGGCCGCGTGGTTGCCACGGTAACCAAACCTCCTCCAATCCCCGGCCCGGCGCTCCCCGCACCCCGCAGTATCAGCGGATCAGGAAAAAAAAATAACTACCTAAAGGAAAATATGGGGGAGCCGCAGGCAGCCCTTCCTGCTCCCCGATATCCGCGTCCGCCCGCGCGCAGCGTGAGCAACTCGGAAAACCCACCTTCCGCCTGCGAAACAGCGTGTGCAAACGCCCCCCGGAAGCGGAAGTAGCGGGCACTTCCTGTGAGCATGCGCACAACCCGCCTCGGGCGCTTGGGCCGCACGCGGATGTGGGCAAGCAGGCGTAGCCACGCCCCCAACTCCTCCTTTGGCAATGGGAACGCCTCAGGCCGACTCTGTGGCTTGGGAAGTGGCGGGGAAGTGACCGTAGGCTGTCGCGTACCCGCTGGTTTGGCCCCCAGATGTTCGTCTTAGTCTGGCCGACCCGGAAGACGGGAGACTGCCATTGCAGAGGGAGGTGTGGCGAGGGGACGGCGGCTGTACGCGAGGACCGGATGTCAGTTCACCGCGGGGTCGACTGCGCGCGGCCCGGGTCCCCGCCGCGCTGCAGACGGAGGCGCGGCCGGCGACTCCGGCGAGAAAATCCATGCACAGCCTTCCGAACTGCTTCTTGAAAGTTCCTTTCTCTTCTATTATAATACTAAGCTTTCAATCTAAGCGACTCACTGCCTGCACCAGGTGGGCAAGAATCCCTTTTTCCCTTTTCGACGAGGATTGTTCTGAGCATCTTCGTGGGCTCAGCTTTCCTGGGCCACTTTGACAACCACGTATGAAAGAGTTGGAAAGTAGGGAGACTAAGCCACGTGAAATGAGGGACAGTGGAGGGACTCTAAGGAGGGAAACCCTGGGAAGAGCCAGGTGCATGCGAATACAGTGTGCTGCTGCAGTATTTGAAGGACTGGTCTGTGAGTGAAGGAGCAGGACCAGCACTAACGAGTGAAAGCTAACGGGAGGCAGCTCTAAAGTCATTGCAAGGAAGAATTTTGCTTATAACTAAGACTGCACGCGTAATGGCACTGGCTCTTCCAAAACTCTGAATTTCCCCTGAGAATGAGCCATTTTTAGTGCAATCCAAGTACCACAAGGAATAAAGGGCAGTACGCTTTCCTACATAGTTTGTTCAAATGCTACAAATACTCGAGTCTATGTTTTCTTCGTAAACAGTAGGCAGTATTCATAGGCTTGGGAGAAAAGTTCTTTCTCCTCTTTGCATCATCAGTTCTTGTCCTCAAACGTGTCCCTTAACTCTATGGTCGAGGCTCACCTGAATGGTGATGTGGCCAAGAACACACACAAGTCACTAGCTGCTAGTCTAGTGGCTTAGTCTGGGGTAAGTTTGTCAAAACCAATCAGAACTGATTCTTATGTGGCCTAAAACTCCATGCTGTTAAAAAAAAAAAAATAGGGAAGAAATTTCTTATTTCCCTTAAGTCTCTTGAATATCTCTTGACATCAGTAAACATAAGTAAGAAAATGAGGAGCTGTTATCTCTATATGCCCTACATACTATTTCCCTTTCCCATAGTACAATTCTGGCAGAAATGTGTTAAGGAAAGGAGAATTTTTAAATTGACTTATGTCATATCCATAGCCTGATCAAGATAAAAACATGGCACAACCAAAATGAAAATATAAAACAAAGCATGCAGAAGGCTTTCTAGATTCTAACCTAAAAGAAATATATCCCAAGGAAGAGGAAAACGTTTTTGCAATTGCTTTGCATCAAGAAGCAATTTACCATGATGACGAATTACATTTTTTTGAAAAGCTCTGAAGTGTCATTTAGAGAATATTATTCTCATGAACTTTTCCTATATATATATTATTAAAGAACAAGCTTCATCTGCCAAACAAAAAGACATAAATAGATTTCACTGTATATTAAATAATCTGAATAAAAAGGAATGTGGCAAAAGTGAAAGCATGAAAGCAAAAGCAGTTCACATGATGGTGCAGAGAAAAATGTTTTCCAGCTATAAGTTCTCTAAAATACATGGGCTAAGATAATAACTTAGGTTCAGACTTGGGGAAAGACTGGATACTCAAAGTTATGGCTTGGTGTTTTGTTTTCCTGTTTGATATCCTGTGCCATACTGTAAAGAAGCGCAAACTAGCCTGCTGGAGAGAGGCCAGGTGAAGAAAGGGCTAATGAAGTATGAAGGAAAGTGATGGCAGGTAGAGCCAACAGTCAGCACCTTTGGTCCCAGACATGGGAAAAGGCCACCTCAGATCTTATGGCTTAAATTTGATGCTTGCTTAATGCAACTACATGAGTCAAGTCCAGTTGACACCACAAGGAGCAGAAGTGAGCTGAGCTCTGCACAAATTCCTGACTCACTAAGTTGTGAGTAATAAAATGATTATTGGGTAGTTTTGTTTGTTTGTTTGTTTGTTGCAGAACTGGGATTTAACAATGGCCTTTGTGTATGCTGGGCAAGTAACCTCCCGCCAAGCGGCATCCCCAGCCCTTTTTTATTTGGGGGCAGCATCTCACTAAGTTATCCAGACTGCCTCTGGCCTCATACTTGTGAACCTCCTGCCTCAGCCTCTCCAGTTGCTGGGATTACAAGTGCCAGTATGCCAAGCAAAATGGTTGTTATTTTAAGCCACTAACTTTTAGAGTGGTTAGTTATTTCAGTAATAGATAACTGAAACATGAATACTGCCATTTGCATCTTCCATCATTTTCATGACCGGTCAGCCTTGTTAGAGACTACCTAGTTTATTTCTACTGTGGTCAGAAGCTAACTGAAATTAACTATTTAAAAATTTTTGAGACTTACTGTATTGCCCAGAACATAACCTGTCTTGTACATGTTCCATGTGCACTCTTTTCTTTCACATATTTTAAAACTCTGTTACTGATTATATAAACATTTAGTTATATGATATGGTTCTGATATCTTCCTAACCAAATGACCATTTTATCGTTACGAAAGGTCTTTCTTGACTGGACCCTGTGGGAAACTCCTGTAATCTCAGCAACTCAGGGGGCAGAGGCAGGAGGATCACAAGTTCAAGGTCACAGGCAGCCTGCATAGTTTAGCAAGACCCTGATTCCAAATAGAAAATAAAAAATGGGCTGGGTTTGCAGCCCAGGTATCAAACATTTGCAAAGTAGGTGCAAGGACCTGAGTTCAATCCCCAAGTACTGGTGGGGGAAAAAAGAATGTCTTTCTTTGTTTCTGATCAACTCCATAACTTGGAATCAAATTCATGCAATGCTAATAATCACTCTAGCCTTCTTTGCTTACTGTCTGAACGATATATTTGTATGCACCTTTCCTCTGCCACCCTATATGTACTTGTTATCTGATGTAGTTTCCTTGTAGATAAAAGGCAATTGGGTCTTGTTATTTTTAGCCAGTCTATTTAATTGATGTTTAATCCATTTATGTTCATTGTAGTAATTACTATTATTGAATTTAGTTCTATCATTTTGCTATTTGTTTTCATTTTTTCCATTAGTGTCATGTTTCTATGTTCTTCCCTTCCTCCTATGCTTTAATGTTTCAGTATTCCATTTTAATTTCTGTGTTAGTTTTTAGCCATATCTATTTGCATTATTGTTTTAGCAATGTGTCTAGGAATTATGATAACATATTATCACAATCTATTAGAGTTAAGAGTGTGATAGTTCTCATAAAGTAGCCTTGCGGTAGTATGATTCCATTTACTATCACCCAGTCTTTTTTTGTTTTATTGCCATATGTATTATAGCTACATACATTATTATTTTTGCATTAGTCATATGTATTTCAAAAAAATAAAAGAAGGAAAATATATATTGCCTTTTTTGTGTGTGTGATACTAGGGGTTGAACCCAGGGCCTCACAGTTGCATGCTTTGAAAGTGCTGTACTGCTGAGCTGTACCTCCAGCCCATTTATTTACTTTTTTTGAGACAGGGTCTCGCTAAATTAGGCAGACTGCCTCTGATCTCGAACTTGCCATCCTCCTGCCTCTGCCTCCCAAGTCGCTGGGATTGTAGGCATGTGCCACCACGCCCAGCTATACATTACCTTTTATTTTTTCCCTATATAATATTTCTAGCACTTTTCATTCCTTCCTATTGATAGTGGATTATTTTTTAAAAAATAGCTGCCCCAAGTTCTTCACTTTTCAGTACATGCATGTTGTTTTTCCCATAAGAAGTAGAGTTTATTTTTCCCACCCACTAAATCTGGACTTATCTTTTAACTCGTTTTGATGAGCAAAGTATGGTGAAATGATGCCATGCCAATTCTAGGGCTAAATCTTAAAATGCCTTACACTTTCCACTTTTATCATCTAAGGAATACAGCCAACAAAATATGTTGACAACTAGATTACTTCATAATTTAAAACACGTGGAGAGAGATAGCCGTGTCCCAACCATTTCAGCTACCATAGCAGAGCTACCAGACATGTCAATGAAGCTGTTTTGGAAGTTCCAGCTCCAGTGGAACTCCTAACTGAAGGAAGCCACATGAGTGACCCCACCAATAATACCTAGAGTAGAAGAACGTCCAGTTAAGTACAGCCAAGCCATAGAATAGGACGAAATCATAAGTGATTATCACTTTAAACCACTAAATTTATTACATGATATAAGATAACTAAACACTGCAGGTATCTTTGTACCCGTGGGTCAACTCCTTTCCTTCTGGAGGTTTTTTTTTTACCATTGCTAATAGTGGAAGTATGGGAGAAGGATATGGCGATATACTCCCGAGGCAATCCCAAAACAGCCATTGAAAACCCTATGAGTCGGACACAACTTGACAGCACCTAACAACAACAATAGTGGAAGTCTATTGATGTAGAATGTTCTCAGTTTTTATTTATCTCAAAATGTATTTTCTGCCTTCAGAGCTGAAGGATATTTATTATGTGTTGGCAATTTTTGTCTTCCAGCATGTTAAACCTTTCCATCAATTTTTTTTTTTTCCTGTACTGGGGGTTGAATCTAGGGCCTCACGCCTGCGTGCTTTGCAAGTGCTAGGCCACTGAGCTGCACCCCCAGCCCACTTTTTTACTTTTTGAGACAGAGTCTCGCTAAATTACCCAGAATACCTCTGGTCTCCAACTTGTGATCCTCCTGCCTCTGCGTCCCCAGACGCTGGGATTACAGGCATGCGCCACTGCACCTGGCCACCTTTCCATTGATTTTTAACCTCTTATTTCTGATGAGAAGTCAACCACCCCTGTAGTTATCATGTTGATGTATCACTTTTCTCTGGATGCCTTCATGATTTTTCTCCTTACTATTTTCAGTTTGAAGTATACTACTTTAAGTGTGATTTTCTTTATATTAATCTTTAGTAGTCCCTGAGTTTCTTAGACCTTTCAGTTTCTTTGTTGTTAATCTTGGATATTTTCAGCCATTATTGCCTCAAATATTTTTCTTTGCAATTATGCCTGTGTTCTTCATAGAGGAATCTAATTATATGTATGCAGTACCACTTGGTATTGATAGTAACTGAGTCTGTGTTCGTTTTTCTTTTTTTGTTTGTTTGTTTTTGTTTTCTGATTTCTGGACCTAATAATCCCTATTGCTCTATCTTCAAGTTAACTTTTTATTGTTTTTGCAGTGTACAATCTGCTGATAAGCCTGTTTCATTAATTTTTCACTTCAAATACTATACTTAGATCTTGGAATTTCTCCCTTTATAAAAAAATCACTTATGGGTTGATACTCCCTATTTAGTCATTATGACTATGCTTTCCATTAGTCTTTGAAATTGTTTGCAAAAGCTGCTTTAAGTCTTATTCTGCTCATCACAACATCTGGGTCATTTCACAGATGTTTATACATGGCTTTCTCTCATGGTTCACATTTTTTATATGACTTTTCAGTCTGATAAAATTTAATTGTATTCTAGACTTTTATAGATGATACATCTGAGGAGTTTGGAATATGTCGTCTTTCTCTAAAGAACATTGTGACGGTTAATTTCAATTGCCAATGTGATTGGATTAAGAGTTGCCTAGGGTCCCAGGTGGCCTAGGGTTTAGTTCAGTTGGTGGAGTGCTGCTGTGCATGCTCTGAGGCCCTGGGTTCAATCCCCATCGCCACAAAAATGAGAGACCCACCTGGCAATCCACTCAAAAAGCAATCCTGAAAACAATCAGCCTTTGAAAACCCTATGAATAGAAAAGCACTGATGTGGTGCCGGGCATGGCACAGTGTTGAGTAGTGTCTCATTCTGTTGTACGTAGGGTCACTATGAGTCAGACCGACCTCAATGGCATCTAAGAACAAAAACAACAGGGTCCCAGGCACCTATAATCCCAGCATCTTGGGAGGCTGATGGAGGAGGATTGTGAAATCAAGGCAAGAAGCAGCCTTCCTAATTTATCGAAACCCTGTCTCAAAAAGCAGGGGGGAGGCATGCTGGGAGTGTTGCCTAGTGGTAGACCACTTCCCTAGCATGTGCCAAGGCCCTGGGTTCAGCCCCTCAGTAAGGAAAAAAAAAAGCAGAAGGAAAGAAGTTAATGAAGTTAGTGATGTACACCTCTGGCCGTTTCTATGATGGTGTTTCCAGAGGCAATGAGGTCATGAGGGCTCTGACTTAATAGCTTAATCCCTGGTGGATTGATAATATGATGACATTATTGGGAGTTGGTAAAAGGTAGATTGGTGGAAGTAGTAGGTCTTGGGATGTAGCTCCGTGCTTGCCTCACGTGCATGAGGCTGTGGGGTGGATTTCAAGCACTAAAAACAAAAGGTAAGTCACTGGTGACATGTGCACGGGGCTGTGTATAACCTCAGCCCACTTCCGGTATCCACCCCTCTCTGCTTGCCGTCCAACTAAGGAAGAACTTCTACCATGCAGTCCCATCACCAAGCACACAGCACCAAGTGACCATGAGCCAAATCCTCTGAAACCATGAGGTAAAATAAATCCTTCCTCCTTTAAGTGGCTTGTGTCAGGCATTTTATCACAGCAACAACAAAAGAAGCTAATACAGGTATTATATTTTATCACACAGATTAATTACTGGTGGGATCTTTGGATCACGTTATGGTTGGTAGCTCATTTTCGGCATGAGTCAGTTTGGATTTCAAACTTAGCCCTGCCATGTTCCTCTTACTCCTTTGTGTGTGCTTTTCTCTGCTAAGGCCCTAAGGTGTTAGTGGAGTCATGTGGAAGGGGAAAAAAACTGGTGAAGTTCATTTGATGAGGTTTAAGAAATGTCTTTCCAGGATAGTTTAAATTAGATCTACCTTTTAGGTGTAGGTGATGGCATAGTTTTTCAAAACAGTTGAGAAGAATGTTTCTATCAGTGGATGGAATATGTTCATTATTACTTTGTAATAACTTCACAACTATCATCTAGTCTAAGAGGCTGCAGAATTCCAAGAGGGCTTGATCAACAAGATTGCAAAGCATAAAACACAATTTTTCCAAATTACTTTTAGATTGGTGTACAATACAATGAGTTTCATTATTGTATTTCCATACATAAGGTTTGCTCTTATTCACCCCATGTTGTTGCTGTTAGGTGCTATCAAGTTGAGTCCAACTCATAGAGACCCTATGTACAACAGAATGAAACACTCTGTGATTCTGTGCCAGGCACACGATCTTATTTATGTTTAGGCCCATTGTTACAGACACTGTGTTAGTCCATCTAGTTGAGGGTTTTCCTTTTTTTTCCGTTGACTCGCCACTCTCCCAAACATGATGTCATTCTCCAGGGATTGGTCCCTCCTGACAACATGTCCAAAATACAGAAGATACAGTTGAGCTATCCTTGCTTCCAAGGAACGCTCTGGTTGCACTTCTTCTAGGATAGATCAGTTGGTTCTTTTGGCAATCCATGGTATATTCAATAGATGTCTCCACCAACATAATTCAGAAGCATCAATTCTTCTCCTGTCTCCCTTATTCAACATCCAGCTTTCACAACCATATGATGCAACTGACAATACCATGGCATGAGTCAGGTAAACCTTTGTCTTCAATGTGACATCTTTACCTTTCAGTACTTTAAAGAGGTCTTTTACCACAGCTTTTCCCAATGGAATGCATTTTTTAATTTCTTGACTACTGCTTCCATGGGTGTTGATTGTAGAACCAAGTAAAGCAAAATCTTGGACAACCTCAACCTGTTCTCCATTTATCGTGAAGTTACATGCTGACCCAGTTATAAGGATTTTGTTGTTGATGGTGTTTACTTGCAATCCATACTGAAGGCAGTGTTCTTCTTCATCAGTAAATGTTTCAAATCCTCTTCACTTTCAACAAGCAGAGTTGTGTCATCTGGATAGCACAGGTTGTTAATGAGTCTTCCTCCACTTATGATGCCACATTCTTCTTCATAAAGTCCAGCTTCTCAGATTATTTGCTTAGCATAGAAATGCAAAAGGGACCATGAAAGGATATAGCACTGATGCACACCTTTCTCTGCTTTAAACCAGGCAGCATTTCCTTGTTTGTTCAAACAACTGCCTCCTGGTCCATATACAGATTCCTCACGAGTACAATTAGGTGCTCTGGTATTCCCATTCTTCGCAGTGTTATCCATAATTTGTTGTGATTCACACAGTCAAATGCCATTGCATAGTCGATAATACATAGTAGATATTTTTCTGGCATTCTCCCCTTTCAGCTAATATCAATCTGATGTCAGCAATGATGTCCTTGGTTCCACACCCTCTTCTGAATCTGGCTTGATTTTCCAGTAGTTCCCTGTCTATGTACTGCTGCAGTCACTTTTGAATGATCTTTAGTAAAATTTTGCTTGTGTGTGATATTAATGATATTGTTCGATAGTTTCCACATTCAGTTGGATCCCCTTTCTTGGGAATAGGCACAAATATGGATCTCTTCCAGGCAGTTGTCCAAGTAACTGTTTTCCAGATCTCTTGGCATAAACACATTAGCACCTCCAGTGCTACATGTGTTTGTTGAAAGATCTCTATTGGTATTCCATCAATTCCTGGAGCCTTATGTTTCAACAATTCCTTCGAGGCAGCTTCTACTTTGTTCTTCAATACCATTGGTTCCCAATCGTATGCAATCTCTTGAAATGGTCATCCACCAGTCCTTTTTTGTATAATGATTCTGTGTATTCTTTCCATCTTCTTTAGACATTTCCTGCATTGTTTAATATTTTCCCTGTACAATGTTTCAGTATTGCCATCAAGGCTTGAATTTTTTCTTCAATTGCTTAAGCTTGAGAAAAATAGAGTGTGTTCTTTCCTTTTGATTTTCTGTCTCTAGCTCTTTGCACACGTCATTAAAATATGATTTTGTTTTCTTGAGCTGCCCTTTGAACTCTTCTGTTTAGTTCCTTAATGTAATCACATCCTCCTTTTACTTTGTTGTTGTTGTTAGGTGCCATCGAGTCGGTATCCGACTCATAGTGACCCTCATAGGGTTTTCAATGGCTGTTTCATGATTGCCTTGGGAGTGGATTGCCAGGTCCTTCTCCCATTTTTGTGGTGCTGGGAATTGAACTCGGGGCCTCAGAGACTGCAGCACAGTGCTCTACCAATTGAGCTAAATTCCTTTTACTTTAGCTGCTCATTGTTCAAGGACAAGTTTCAGAGTCTATTTTGTCATGTAATTTGGTATTTTATTTCCTGTCTTTTTAATAACCTTTTGCTTTCATCATGAATGCTGTCTTTGATGTCATGCCACAACTCATCTGGTCTTTCATCAAGAGTGTTTAATGCATTAAACCTGTTCTTGAGGTGGTCTCTGAACTCAGGTGGGATATACTCAAGGTCAGATCTTGGCTCTCATACACTTCTAATTTTCTTCAGTTTCAGTTTGAACTTGCATATCAGCATTTGATGGTCTGATCCACAATCAACACCTGGTCTCATTCTGACATTTGATATTGAGTTTCTCCATCTCTTTCCACAAATGTAGTCAATTTGGTTACTGCATGTTCCATCTGCATGGCACCTGACAACAACAAACAACAACAATGTCCCATTCTGGTGAAGTCCATGTGTATAGTTGCCATTTATGTTGGTGAGAAAATGTATGTTCTATGAAAAGGTCATTCATCTGACAAGATTCTTTTTTTTTTTTTTTTTTTTTTCAGTACTGGGAGTTGAACCCAGGGCCTTGAGCTTGCATGCTTTGCAAGTGCTGTACCACTGAGCTCCTTTTTTTTTTTTTTTTAACTTTTTGAGACAGAGTCTCACTAAATTACACAAACTACCTCTGGTCTTGAACTTGCGATCCTCCTGCCTCCTCCTCCTGAGTCTCTGAGATTATAGGTGTGTGCCACTATGCCCGGCTCATCTGACAAAATTATGTCATGCGATTTCCAGCATCGTTTCTGTCACCAAGGCCGTATTTTCCAACTACTGATCCTCCTTGTTTCCAACTTTTGCATTCCAGTCACCAGTAATTATCAGTACATACTGATCGCATGTTTGATCTATTTTACATTGCAGAAGTTGGTAAACTTTTCCCTTTCTTCAATTGTGGTCTTAGTTGTGGGTGCATAAATTTGAATAATAGTCATATTAACTGGCCTTCCTTGTAGGCATATGGATATTATTCTATCACTGACAGCATTGTACTTTAGGACAGATCTTGAGATGTCTTTTTTGATAATGAATGCAATCATATTTCTCTTTATCATTCTCAGCATAGTAGACCATATGATTATCTGATTCAGAATGGCTCATGCCAGTCCATTTTAGGTCACTGATGCTTAGAATGTCAATGTTTATGCACTCCATTTCTCTTTTGATGATTTCTAATTTTCCTAGATTAATACTACATACATTCCATGTTCCAATTATTATTAGTGGATGTTTACTGTTGTTCCTCCTCATTTTGAGTTGTGCCACATCAGCAATGGAGGTCCCTGGGGCTTTACTCCTTTTCCATCATTAAGGTAGGCTCTAGGAAGCAACTCTTCCCCAGTAGTCTTTTGAGTGCTTTCCAGCCTGGGGTGGTCATTTTCTGGCACTATATCTAACAGTGCTTCTCTGCTATTCATAGGGTTTTCAATGGCTGATTATTTCAGAAGTGGGCTGCCAGGTCCTTCTCCCCAGTCTGTCTTAATTTGGAAGCTTAGCTGAATCTTGTCCACCATGGGTGACGCTGTCCACCATGGATATCTGAAACACCAGTGGCATAGCTTTCAGCCTCATAGCAATACTCAAGCCCCCACAGTAAAACAAATTGACACATGGGGGACCCCTCTAACCCCTCATTACCTTCCCATTATTTCCCTCACCCTCCAAATATATCCCCTTATATACTTTACAATCTTACATACATGTGGATTTTTTCTTTAAAACACAATTTTAAGCTTTTTTTTTTTTTTTTGTGGTACTTGAGGGTTGAACCCAGGGCCTCATGCACACTTTGCAAGTTCTCTAAAACTGAGCTGTGCTCTTTTAAATGGCAGACTGTTTGAGGAGTGGGTTGCCAGGTCCTTCTCCCATACATACATGGCTGATACTGTGTTTGCATTGGACAGCATGGTTCTAGGGAATCAGTGAGGAATAGGGGGAGTATCAGGTCACATTTAGATTCTCTGAGCATTTGGGTCTGATGTCATTTGTTGATCCTCTTGTACATTCCATGCCATTTCACATTCCCCATGCATTTAGATAGAAATGGTGGTCAAGCTAATTACAAAGAATCCTGATTTTCCCTGGGTGTAATTGCTCAGTATCCACACTGGACTACCGTCTTCTTAGTAGTATTTATGGTCCTGTTTCTGATTTTATACTGCATGTATCAATTAAAATCCAGAAGCTTCAGAGGGTTTGCTTTGTTTCAGTGTATGATCTATAATGGGTTGGTGCTGGCTGTGTTATCCTCAAGACCTTACTTTCTCCCTCTCAGCTCTTAGCATGTCTTCCAAGTGGTGCTTTAGATCCTCCTTGCACAGCTTGGGAGGGTGCTCCTGGCCTTGCTGTCTTTTTGTGAGAAGAGAACAGTTTCTGTGGTTGTTGCTATCCAAAAATACCTCCTTTGAGAAGTCACTGATTTGCCAAGACTTCTGTTGCATCATCTACCAAGGTCACTGGCTGTAGCAGCCTTGGATTTGCTATTTATACTATTTAAATAACATAAATGGGGAATCTTTTTTATGTATTATCTTATCTGTTTCTTAAAAATCACTATGAAGTTTTAACCTTGGACCCAATTTTATAGTTGAGGAATCCGGGACTCAGAAAAATTAATGACTACTCAAACAACTGGGGACTGGGATTTAGCTCAGTTGGTAGAGTGCCTCTCTGCAGTCTCTGAGGTCCCAAGTTCAATTCCCAGCACCACAAAAACGGGAGAAGGACGTGGCAACCCACTCCCAAGGCAATCCCGAAACAATCAGAAATTGAAAACCCTATAAGGGTAGCTATGAGTTGGACATGACTCGACAGCACCTAACAACAACAAGTCAAACAACTAGACCTCTGATTCCTAGTTCAATCCTTCTGGCTACATTCCCTGCCTCTGTTGGTTTAGTAGGGAAGTAATTCATATCCGGAAACTAAATGGGCAAAGCCAAACAGCCTGCACTGTGGAAACTGAGTTGCATGGGCCACCCCCTGATATCTGCTCTGCACTTGTTTCAAAGCACCAAATATTTGACTTCTGTGAAAATCGTGCCAAGGTAAATCAGGCAGAAGCAGAAACAGGAACTCCCATATGCACCTGGATGTTAGTGGCCATTGCAGATGTTTGCATTTCTTCCTTTGTGCGATAGAAAGTGGAATAATGTTTGTCAGGGCGAGACAAATAGTACATGCTGGCAGAGAACTGGCCTTGTGGATGACTCACTGCAGTAGAACATACATATTGACATGAAGTTTGGGGAAGGATTGGACCCTACACGTCATACCCAACACCAACTTCTGTTCCCTCCGGCTTTCAGAACAGGATTCTCATTTAAATTCCACTTCAGGGGCTGGGGGTATAGCCCAGTGGCAGAGCACTTGCCTGGCATGTGCGAGGCCCTGGGTTCCACCCCTAGCGCCACCAAAAAATAAATATATAAAACAAATTCCACTTTGGTTACATGATCCTTTTATGTAAAGTCTAATAGCTAGCTATGTTTCTGTTCTATGAAGTCCAAACTTGTGCTTGGCTTTCAAAGGCTCTCATAATCCGCCCCGGCCTAGCCACCCAAATTTGTCTTCCATTTACTCTAATGGAATCCTGTCACTGTTGTAAAATCAGGTCCCCTTGCTGTGCTTTAAACATACTGCTTTCTGCTAGGTGTTTTCTCTTGTTCTTTTCTTCACTTCCTCCCCTCCTCTTCTCTCTCCTCCCCTCCCCTCCCCTCTTTTCTCTCACTCCCTCCCATGCTTGCTTTCTCTCTGTGTGTGTCTCTCTCTGTTTCTGTCTCTCTCTCTCTCTGCCTCTCTCTCTATATATATATCTCTATCTATCTATCTATCTATCTATCTATCTCTATCTCTCTCTCCCCCTCCCTCTCTCTCTCTCTCTCTCTCTCTCTCTCTCTTTCTCTCTCTCTCTCTCCCCCCGCCCCGACTGAGAGGTTAAACCCAGGACCTTGCATTTACTTTGCAAGTGCTCTACCAGTGAGCCGCACCCCCAGGTTCTCACTGTGTTACACAGGCTGCCTCTGGCGTTGAACTCGCCATCCTCCTGCTTCTGCCTCCCAAGTTGCTGGGATTACAGGCACGTGCCATGGCACCGGGCCACTTCCCTCTCTCTCTAGAATCTGAGTCCTATGTGGTCATGGAGGCCTAGGTTACATCCCACCACCCATCTCTGACTTTCCTCTTTCTCTTAGCTCTTCAGTGCTTCAGTGTTTCTACCGAATACCTTTTAGCACTTATTGTGTGACAGAGTAGGGCCTTGCCCACCCCAACTGCCCTTATTCTTATGAAGGAAGCCACTGGTGTTAGCAAGAGAGGTCTGTTTATCTTCTAGGAGTTTCCTCTCTGAAGAATACAATCCACACTGAGGGTGGGGCCAAGATTGGGACTCCGTGGGCATAGGTGTAACGTGGACCCATCTGCTAGACACTGGTGCAAAAGATGGTACTGGACACGAGAAAAACCAGAGCTCTGAGAAATGGAAGGAGGAAGAGAGTCCTTGGGATGCCCAGTAAGAAGACACCGTGCAGCCCAGCCTGACAAAGAAATCTGTGTTTCTGATCACTTTTTGACTCACTGTACTGTGACCAATCATCGTGTCCTAATTTATTTTATGAGGGGTACATGGAGGCTGAACCCAGGGTCTCACACACACTCTGCAAATGCCCAACCACTGGGCTGCACCCCAAGCCCATTTTTTATTTTTTATTTTGAGTCAGGGTCTCCCTAATTTATGCAGGGTGCCTCTGGCCTCAAGTTTATGATCCTCCTGGATCCATCTCCCAAGTCACTGCGCCTACAGGCGTGCACTACTGTGCCTTTGTTGTTGTTAGGTGCCGTCGAGTCGGTATCCAACTCATAGCGACCCTCTGTACCACAGGGGAAACACTATTGTCAGTGCTTCTCTGCTGTTCATCGGGTTTTCAATGGCAGATTGATTTTTGGGAGGGGGTTGCCAGGTCCTTCTCCCAAGCCTACAGCTTCTGGTGTTCCCAGGCGGTCTCCCATCCAGGTACTAACCAGGCCCGACCCTGCTTAGCTTCCGAGATCTGA
>VMDO01000690.1:10806-162693 GCA_007922755.1 Pedetes capensis | reverse complement strand
ACTACTGTGCCTAGCGTGTTTTAATTTAGGATTTACTTGGTTTATAACTTTTCAGATATCTTTATTTTGTTGTCGGTGGTGGTGATTGATGGTACTGGACACAGTGGGTTTTGTTTTGTTTTGTTTTTTAGATGAGATCGCCTAATATAGCCCAGGCTGGCTGGCCTTGAACTTGCCATCCTGCTGCTGCCCGCTGAGTGCTGGGACTACAAGCGTGCACCGCCAAACCCAGCTTCTTCAGCTACCTTTCAAAATACATAAATCTGATCTCTATTTAATATTATAAATGTCCCCATATAACTCTATTTGGGTATTAATGGCATTACACATTTAAATTGTACAGCCTTGTAACGTTAGACTCGGGCAGACGTACGTGAAACCATCACCACAGTCAAGAAAGGGAACAGCTGGGCACGGTGGCGCCCACCTGAAACCCTGGTGCCTTGTGACGCTGAGAAAGGAGGATGGCAAGTTTGAGGTCAGAGGCAGCCTGCACAACTTAGCAAGACCCTGTCCCAAGATAAATAAAATAAGAAGAGTCTGGGGTGTAGGTCAGTGGTGAGGCGATTGCCTAGCATATGCAAAACCCTGGGTTCAACCCCCTAATAGTAGAGAAGGAGGAGGAGGAAGCAGAGAAGGAGGACAAGGAAGAGAAGGAGGAAGAGGAGAAAAAGAAGAAAATGAAACATACCCACCAGCCCAGGTCTCTGTTTGCTCATCCCTTTCTTACCTGCCCCACCCCCACCCTGTCGCCAGGCAACCATTGACCTGTGTGGTGTCAGCAGAGGTTAGTTTGAGTTTTGTAGGAGTTATGTATGTGGAGTTAGTTACACAGCATGTATTTTTTTGTCTGGCTGGTTTTCTTCACTCAGAATCTCCCTATTATTGCCACTATCTGTGGCTCCTCATTTTTTCTGAGTATCTTTTCAAAATGTATTACCTATTTGTACGTCGATGGACGTCTTTGTTTTTGTTTGGATGTTACAAAGGAAGCCACTGTGAAGCTAGGTGTGGTTCACACCTGTAATTGGAGGACTTGGAAGGCTGAGGCAGGAGGATCTGCAGGAGTTCAAGGCCAATCTGGGCTACATGGTAAGTTCCAGGTTAGCTTGAGCTACACAGTGAGACCTTGTCTCAAAAAAAAAAAAAAAAGCCACTGTGAACATTTGTATACAAGACTTGTTTCTGTAGGATAAATACCTTGGAGGAGAAACACTGGGTTCACAAGGTAGATGTGGCCTAGTGTTTAAATAGACGACCAAACTGCTTCCCCACAGTTTGTACCCCCAGCTGTACTATTTCATATTATAGCCAGCAATGCTGTGGGAGATCCAGTAGTCTACATCACTGTCCGTGCTCGTCACTGTTTTTAATTTGAGCTGTTCTAGTGTATATGTGATAATACTGTGTTTTCTATTTGAATTTCACCACTGATTTATGGTGTTAAGCATCTTTTTCATGGACATATTTGGCCTATGTATAACTACTTTGGTGAAGTGTCCAAGTCCTTCTCTCATCTTTCCAATTGGTGGCTCTTCCTTATTAAGAAGTTACAAAAATTATTCATATATTCTAGATGTAATTCCTCTGATAGACATACATTTTGTAAATACCTCCAGTGGCTATTGATGGTAAGTATTTCATCTGACTATTGTCTTTGTATATTTTCTTTTTATCACTAATTTTTTAGCTGGTATACAGATTAATTAACAGGTTTCATCATGCCATTTGAATATGTGCATGCCATTGTACATTTCTCATTTTTGCCCCCCCCCATTATCCTCTCACATCCCCCCTCCACTTCTCTGCTGAGCCCCTATGCACCATGAATGGTGTCCTTTCTGCTTGTAGGTCTTTAAATCTAGATTCTGCATGAGAGGAAATGTGTGATATTTGTCTTCCCCCGATTACCTTTCTTATTTCTCCTCCTCTTAGTTCCCTTTCTCCCCCCAAATGATCCCCTTTCTACTTTCATGACATGTATATTAAAATATTTCATATCTATATCTATATATATCTAAAATCCACATATGAGAGAAAACGTGATATTTGTCTTCCTGGTCTGGCTAATTTCATCTTAAAATGATGATTTTTAGTTCCATCCATTTTCCTGTAAATGACGTAATTTCATCCTTCTTTATGGCTGAGTGAAACTCCTTTGTGTATATGTGCCACTGGCCTTTGTATATTTTGTTTGGAGAAATATCTGTTCATTCCTTTGGCCATTTTGTAATTGAGTTTTCTTTCTGTTATCCAATTATAAGAATGCTATATATTCTAGATACAAGTCCCTTATCAACTATATGACTCGGAAATATTTTCTTCTGCTCAGTGTGATTGTCCTTTCACTTTCTTTGGTGGGATCCTCTGAAACACAAACATTTTCAATTTGATGAAGTACAGTTTAACTACTCTTATTTTGGCTGCTTGTGTTTTTGGTACCATATATATGAAGCCACCTGCAGCCATACCACTGTGGCATCTGATCCTGTCAAATCTCAGAAGCTAAGCAGGGCTGGGCCTGGTTAGTCCTTGGATGGGAGACCACCTGGGAACACCAGGTGCTGTAGGCTTGGGAGAAGGACCTGGCAGCCCACTCCCAAAAATCAATCCGCCATTGAAAACCCCATGAGTAGCAGAGATGCTCGGTTTCATGTCAGATGTTTTCCGTTACACTGTGCACTTTTTAGACAAGGGCCAGATAGCTTGTCTTTTGACTTCTGCCCTTTCCGAACCCCACCATGCCAAGGCTCTGTGCGGTGTCCGACATAAGTGGGAGCTGAGCGCAGGGGCGTGGAATCACATTTCTTTGCCCCTTTTGGATAAAGGCTGAGCCCCCGCCGCCTGTTCTGTCCAGCCACCCCATCCTGACGGTCAGGCCGGCCTCCGTCTTTAGTGCCCATCTTCGCCCCGTTCCACGCCCGGACGCCCCTTTCTTAATCAGGGCGCAGGGATGGGGTCCCCAGGACACCCTGGCGTCTGGAGGGTGAGGGGCGGGGCGGACGACCGCGGGCACGCGCCGGCGGGACTTGGGAGCCTGGACAGGATGGTCTCTAAGGCAGTAATAGGGTGCGGGGTCGGTAGATGGACCACGCCGGCAGGGGGGAGGACGCGGCCGGAGTGCGGGCGGGGAGCGGGGCGGGGTCCGCGGGGCGGGGAGGCGGGGCGGGCGGGGCGCGGTGCCGACGTGTCTCGGAGCCGCAGCCCCGCCCTCCCCACCGCCCCCGGACGCGCGCGGCACCGCAACATGGCCGCGGCGCCGGGGCCGCTGCTGTGGCTGCTGGCGCTGGGCGCGCTGGGGGGCGACCCGGGGCTCCAGGACTCCGGCGCCGGGCGCCGCTTCTCGCGGCTGAAGCTCTGCGCGGACGACGAGTGCAGCAGTGAGTGCGGGGCCCGGCCGGCTGCGCCTCCACTTGTTGCTCGCGCCCCCTCCCCGCCGCCGGGCCGGGCGAGGCCGGTGCCCCCCGGGCGCCGTGCGCCGCGCTGCCGGGACCGAGGCGGAGGCGCCGGGCTCGGGGGCTCGGGGTGCGCTCCTGGCGCGGGGAGGCCGCGGGCGCCGGGCTGGGGGCTCGCGCGCCTCTGAGCCGGGTGCTGTGCTGCGGTCAGCGAGGAGCCCCCGGCCGGCACGCGGTGCCCCGGGCTCCGCCCCGACGCCGCCTCCCCTGCGCTGTCCGCGCTGGGCGGCCCTGCAGACCCCCGGTGCCGCGGCGGAGAGGCCGCGATGTTTCGCTCCTGAAAGAGGCCGGGAACCTGCGCCGGCCACCTGGGAAGGCAGAGGCGCCGCTGTGCGCAGGACGCGGGTGGCGCCCGGTCCTGGACTGGAGGGGATGGTGGGGAGGGCGCCGATCCTCCCACTCGGATGGAGAGCGGTGTCGGGAAATTAATGATAGCAAGGGATATGCCGAGGGTCCTGTGAGCCAATCCAGCGGGAACCTTAGTCGTGTAGGCCACTCGCCCCCGCTATGTGTGGGTGCCGGCCGGCGTAATTCTTGGGGCCTGCGGTAACCTTGTAATTTACAATAACAATGTTGTTCGTAAATCGTAAGCAATTTCTGCACAAAAATATTCATCCTAAAAAGTCCAGGAAGCCTTCCCTTTAGCTATTGGTATTCACTTTGGTGTCACGAAAACCAAATTGCGTAATTTGAACAGTTTGTATCACTACAGCACCGTTAAAGAGAAAGGTAACTGTACTTCATATGACGCTTTTCCTAGAGATAACCTAAGGCCTCCGCAAATAAACGCTGCAAAAGCCAAACACATACTACGATTTCCCACTTTAGTTTTCTCTGAGCAAAAGCAGCCTGCTATTTTACCGTGGAAGGTGGGAAAGTATTTCCTACTCTTTGCTGTAAAGCACTAGCTTGAGCTCAGGGTTGTACCATGACTTGAGAAATAAATGGCTTGTGTTCAAGCAGGTGTAATCTCACACAGCAGGCTTTGGAGGGAGCGGGGCCTGGGTCTGCACTGTGTTGTTAGGTGCTGTCCAGTGGGGTCCGAATCGTAGTGACCCTAACTAACTACCACAGATGAAACACTGCCCACCCTGTGCCATGGCCAGCACTGTATCAGTGCTTCTCTGCTATTCATAGGGTTTTCGATGACTGATAGTTTTTTTGGGACTGCATTGCTGGGTCCGTGTCCCAAGCCTGCAGCACCTGGTGTTCCCAGGCGGTCTCCCATCCTAGCACTACCCAGGCCAGACCCTGCTCAGCTTCCGAGATCTGATGGGACTGGATGCCAGGGTGGTAGGGCTGCAGGTTACCCCCTCCAAATCTGTGGGTCTGCCCCTCAGAAACATATTTCAAAAGTATGTTGTGTATTATTGTCAGTTGGCTTTTAGAACAAGTGTTCTTTGCATTTCTTCCTGTCTCTGCTATTGAAATGCATTTGTTGTCCATTTCATCTTACAGCAGAAGCTGTGTATTTGGTCAACAAGAAGAAAAATACTGCTTTTACCAATTTCTAGATTAGCTGTCTTCTAAGTCTTCCATCTTAAGCATGGAGATAACTACAGACATAGTCTCATAGTTTTGCCTGGTCCCTGACAAGTAGGATGTCCAGTTTTGATTTCATTTATGGAAAAATATGAGCCTTTTTCCTTTGCTTTGAAACCTTGGGTTGGGTAGACTCAGCATCTTTTGCTTTGAGAAAACATTGCCTTGCGATTGATTGAATTCATAATTGGGTGTGATAGCCTTTTTCCAGATACTGTGTAGAGACAATAACCTGGCTGCAAATGGATTTGACGGTGTTTCTTGGTAGGCAGTTGCAGCCACCCAAAGGTAGTGCCTTTTAGTGGTTAGTTCAAGTTAATTGAGCCCTTGGGGCTTCCTGGGTGTTCTCAATTCTCTGTTATCTCCACATGTAGCCGGGCTTAAGCCAGTAGGTGCACCTGTGCTTTCATTTACATGTTTGCAAAATGAAACTTTTTATGATTTTGAAACAAAATAAATTGAGGCCTAGGAGATTACAAAGGGAACCGAGAGTTTGACTTGAGACCAGCCATATAGAATGATAGTTGTGTTGTTTTTTATTTCTCAGCCTTACCAAGAGAGAAAAGGGGAGATGCTTTCCCTTGTCCCTTGTCTTGACTGCAGGGTTCGATGAGATTTATAGCAATAGTGTCTAAGGATTTTAGATACTTCAAGCATGTGAATTGAAAGCAATTCCAGAGAGTACTGGAAAAACCTTGATTATTGTTTATAGTGGCCTGCAGCCATACCACTGAGGCCTCCAATCCCATCAGATCTCAGAAGCTAAGCAAGGTGGGGCCTGGTTAGTACTTGGATAGGAGGCAGCCTGGGAGTACTGAGTGCTGCAGGCTTGGGAGAAGGACCTGGCAGGCCACTCCCCCCAATAAAAACAACCAGCCATTGAAAATCCTACGAATAGCAGAGAAGCACTGACAGTACTGTCTCCCTTGTTGTAGGTAGGGTTGACCATGAGTCAGACACCGAATAGCAGAGAAGCATTAACAATACTGTCTCCCTTGTTGTAGGTAGGGTTGACTGTGAGTCAGACACCAACTCTGAAGGCACCTAACAACAGCAACATTGTTTATAGTGGAATTCTTATAGTTCCTGGTAAGTCTGTGTGGACTTTGAAAGTCAAATCCTGGTATTTAATTTTTCTTCTCTCCCATTTGTCCCTACAGTGTTAATGTATCGGGGTGAAGCTCTTGGAGATTTCACAGGCCCAGATTGTCGTTTTGTGAATTTTAAAAAAGGAGACCCTGTATATGTCTACTACAAACTGGCAGGGGGATCCCCTGAAGTTTGGGCTGGAAGTGTAAGTAACAATTTGACAAACTTTATTTTCTTACTTTTGATTGGATTGCTTAGCACTGTAGATTGAAATCTCTTGGGGGTCTTTGATGGGGTTAGCCTGTGGTCTCTGCTAGACTGAAAAAATGAAGACGGTCTTGTGATCTTAGCAGGCCTCATGTCTGCCACAGAGTAGGGGCTCAGCAGAGGCTTCTGACACAGGAGCGAACTGATTCCGGCTCTTGCTCCTCAGCACCAAGTTCCAGGAAGTTCTACACGTAACAAAGGTTGAAATGGTGAAAACCTGAAAATATTAACTTTAAGGCGTCAAAAAGAAGCATGGACATTAGAATTAATCTTTTAAACTGTATGCCCAATAGTGTTTCAGGCATGCAAGTTTTAAAGTTGACTTTATGTGTCACCTTTTTTCTAGGTTATCAATGTTCATAAAAAAGCCTCAGCCTTGGGAAGCGTTAGCTATTCATCTCTGTTAGTATTAATCTGTCAAAGAAGAAAAAGTTGTGTTGACTGCTTGTTTTCTTTTTTTTATTCCCCCCCCCCCACCGGCGCCTTTTATGTTTTCTCTTTCTTTCTCCCGTCTCACTGTGTAGCCCAGGCCGGCCTCAAACTGGCCATCCTCCTGCCTCAGCCTCCTGAGAGCTGGGATGACACGCATGTTTCCCCCACCTGGCCTAACCGTGTGCTTTCTCGTTTGTTTGGGTTTGCAACTCCCAGGTCACCTTTTTCCTGCTTCTTAGACGCTTTGTACCCAGAAGCCCCCAGGGCTTGGTTCCCACTGGTCTCCTGGCCGTTCGGATTTCAGACCTGGCAGTCAATGATCGCATCACGTTCTGCTGTTTTTAATGAGGAGACTCACTAGCAGGGGCCTGATTAAGGGAGTTATGGGTATTGTCCTTTCCTTTTCAAAAGGGCGATACTCAAACTCGCTGTGCACTTAAAATAGCAGTCGGGTTCTTGATGACGGTAGAATTGTTCCAGTGTAGAAGTGTTCTCACTCCCAACCGTGAAAGTCCTCACCCTCGATAAAACACCAAGCGAAGCACAGAAAATACGGCTTACGAAATCCCCGTGGGGAAATAGGTTTCTGTTGTTGCCTTCCAGGTTCCTCCTGAGGAATCTTGACACACGTCGCCAGGCGTAGGCAGCCACAGTTGCAGTGCTCCACGCGGAGGAGAACCTGCTCTTATTTACTTCTTTATTTATTGTGTGGTGCTAAGGATTGAACTCGGGGCCTTGCACTATGCAAGAGCTCTACCACTGAGCCACACCCCAGCTCCCTTTTTTCATTTTAATTTTAATGTTAATTTTGAGACCTTGTCTTACTCAGGTGCCTGGGCTGGCCTTGAACACAGTCCTCCTGCCTCAGCCTCCGGAGGCGCTGGGATTCCTGGGCCTGGCTAATCTGTTTCTTTGATGTCTACAAAGGGCCGTCTTGGTCATCTTTACTCTGGGAACCATGTTCCCTGTGCCCATCCTCTGTTTTCACTTAGCAGCGAAACTCTCCCTTCCTTGTCTTTACGCATTTGTGCCCTAGATGAGCTGGAGTTCCGTTTTCCTCTGGCCGCACTTTGCCTCATTGCCATGCTCACCTGTAGAAATCTTGTCACTTCTTTCTGCGTCTCAGCCCTCAGCCCTACCTTCTTAAGGCGCCCTGCCTTCAGTACCCAGCCGGAAGGGATCTTTGCTGCCAGGTGGGTTCTGGGTGGCCCTTTGTTTGCACTGCTTAGGTGGCACTCCTTTTACCGCTTTGCATTGAGGGTGGCTTGTGTGCCATCTTAGTTCACTGTAAGTCAAAGGCTCTGTGAACAAAAGGCCCTGGCCATGTCTTTCCTCCCTCTGAGGATTTCCTCACAGAGCAGTGGCTCTCAGTTGCAGGTGCTCTTATCACAGCCTGTGCGGAGTTGTTCTCTCACAGGCGGTACTTCTGCTCCCCTACCCCCGAATCAAATCAGCGGTGCCTTAGCAAGGATCATATGTGGAAGCAAAACGAGCCATAAAAATTACTTCCAGTCCTGAAGCCCTGTGATGCTGTGCCAATTTTTCTTTTGTCAGATCATAAGAAATGGGATACCACCGAGTGTGTAATTATGGGGGTGTACATGACCTATAGTCTCCATTGACAAAGAGAAAGCAAAGAATTTATCTTTCCTTTCTCCATGTATCGCTGATTTCTTTCCCTTTTCTAGACTCAACCTTAATAAAATTTCCCTCAGAAGAGAAAAGTGTATTTCCCCTGGGGCTCCCTTCTCATTTCGTGAACCTTAGGAAGTTAAAAACTCTTAGTCTTCAGAGTGACTCTATTTCTGTTCTTAGTTCTCATTCTGCAGGCCTTTTGGGTTTCTTAGAGTTTCAGACTTGATCTGCCAATAATGCAGCTTTTAATTGCCCTGGTTTATCTAATCTTCATGGTTGTATTTTCTACTACTGATCCTGGCGTTGAGATGGTTTCTAGATCTAACAGGAGCGCTCATGAATGGGGCTATTTTAGACCTAGTGATAAGGTGCCCTTTCGTTTCTTTTTGTGCCTGTGATTTGCGTCTCTGTCTCCTTTACTGATTGGGCTGAGATCTGCCGATCTGCCACTTCTTTCCAGACAGTAGCTAGTAAAAGACAGGGTGTTTGTCCAGGGGAACTTTAGGTAACTTATATGCTCCGTATGTATACTTTAGGGGCTAGGGTTTAGCTCGATTGGTAGAGCACTGTCCACACTCTCTGAGGACACAGGTTCAATCCCCAGCACCACAAAAATGAGAGAAGGATGTGGCAATCCACTCCCGAAGCAATCCCGAAAATAGCCATTGAAAACCCTGAGGGTCGATATGAGTCAGAGCTGTCAAGGTGGCCCCTGATAACAACAAGAACAACAACAACATGTACACTTTATATAGCTTTCTTGTTAGTGCTGAAAATGAATGAGGTTATTTTCTGTACGGGATTTATTTTACAAAGAACTGAAGCTTGGTATGTAGGTAATTATGTATTACATTGTAATTTTATTTTCTGACCAAATACTTACAAGTGTAGATTTTGAAAAAGCTAGTATAGCTAGCTGAATCTTGTATACTGAATCTTGTATAATATCAGTGTTTATTGTTTGTTGTAGCAGTCACGTATTTGAGAAATTTTGTATTCTTTTTGCTTATTAATTTTCATGGCTGTTAAGGAAGATCTGTAAGTACCGGTTTATGAGCATATAACATGTGTTGCTAGAGATTGTTTGGAATTGTGTTTCTAATCAGCTTTGATTTGCATAGTTTTAGTCATATAGGATGCAATCTTCTTCTCTCAAGGAAATCTTTTACTTACGGCTACATCTAACTTTATATGCCCTCAGTTTAAAATTAAGCTAGGCATATAAAAGAAAAGGTCAATGGTTTTTTGGAAACCATTGGTTTAACAATATTATGCAATTTTTATGTAATTTTTACTAGAATCATCATCTCAGGGTAATTATAATAGTAACTATGTCCTTTAGTTGTACCTACCTGCTTATTTATCTGTATTTTCCCTGTCACCATTAAGAAGTCTCACATTTATATCCTGTGTACCAAATTTGATTGCTGTTTGCCTTGTCTGCCCATTCTTTCATGTAGGTTGGACGCCTCTTTGGATATTTTCCAAAGGATTTAATCAAGGTACACCATGAATATACTAAAAACGAGCTACAGGTTCCAGCAGAGGTAAGTCAGTCATGAGGTTCTTTTCTTGTTTTTAATTATAAATTGGCTTTTGTCAGCTAAATGTTTTAAAAATCTTTGAATATGTTTTGGTCGAGAAAAAAACAATCTAACGCTTGTGTATCAGATTTCAATTTGGAATCAGACTAAATAAAAAAAAAAGAAAGTTTGAAAAGCATTTAAAGGCAATTATATCATAATTATGTAATTATCTAATATGCTGAAGCAGGTGTTATTATAGAAGGCTGTATATCATACAGGGCTTTTCTTTACTATTTTATATGTGAAAAATTATGAATTTAACATTGTACTTAGTTATTAACTTCAAGAGGCAAATAATTTCATTTTACATGCAAAAGGAGGTGGTGTCTCAATTTGAAAGCTACTCATTGAATATGGATATTAAGCATTTTAAGTATACAGAAGTATGGTTAAATTAATCACCTCTAAGTTATGTACACACTTACAAGGGTTTTCTTACTGAGGCCGGTGATTTCAGGGATCCTGGTTATAGTATAGGTTCAGAAAAGGGATCCTGAGGTTTCCGGTGAGGTCCAGGGTCACAACACCAGCTACGCACTCCGTAAAGCGTTCTTCTGTGGCCCTGGCTTAAAATGGTTTTGTGGCTAAAAGGGTTTATTTTGCCAAGCCCTCATTGCCGCTGATTGTTTCCTGGAGTTTTACATTTGCAGTGACTGATGCCCACCTTTGCTGAGACATCTTTGGGCCGCTCTGTGGAGTGGCTGCAGAGCGTGTGTGCTGCGGGGCTGGAGCGGCTCTCAGATGAGGTGGGCTGGGTAGATACAGGTGCAGAGCCACTGCTGATCCTAGGAATTCACAGCCACCTCAGGGGCCGAGATGTGAGTCCTGTTGCTTGGTGGCCTTCACTGTTGGTAACGAGATTGTCCAGGATGGAAGTGTGAGAGCAGAGAGACCGCACCTGTTTGGGATTCCACCTTCTCATTATTAATGCTTCCTGCCGTGTGCTTCCCTTGATACTAAGGAAATGGCTCAGAAATGCATGATGGGAAGAGAAATCACTTATCCCTTCCGCACTCAGCAGGTCTCCCCAGAATATTGTGAAGGTTTGGTTGGGAGATAAAAACTGTCAAACCATCTGTGTTGGTTTTTGCGCTTCCATTCTGTCAATGCCTGCAGCTGTAGCCCTGTGTCATCCGATCCCGTCAGATCTCAGAAGCTAAGCAGGGTCGGGCCTGGTTAGTACCTGGATGGGAGACCGCCTGGGAACACCAGAAGCTGTAGGCTTGGGAGAAGGACCTGGAAACCCCCTCCCAATAACCAAACTGCCATTGAAAACCCTATGAACAGCAGAGAAGCACTGACAATAGTGTGTTGCCTGTTTTACGTAGGGTCGCTATGAGTCGGATACCGACTGGATGGCACCTAACACCAACAACAACATTCTGTCAATGGCTCCTTTTCTGCCAGTTTGCTCACTAGTGGAGAAAAGGAGGACTATAGGGTTACGGCGGTCCTGAAAGCAGATCCTAATGGCTGCTGAGAACCCCGATTTAGAGAAAGGTGACTATACTATACTGAATCTTGTTTTCAGGTTGTTTTTGTGGCATTAAGAAAAGAGGGAGGTCCCCCTAAACATCACCCTTAATGACTGTCTAGAACCCTGGTTTGTTGTTGTTGTTAGGTGCCATTTGTATAGCAGAACAAAACTCTCTCCAGCACTGTATCATGCACACGATCTTTTTATGTTTGAGTCCATTGTTGCAGACACTATGTTTCTTCTCATTTTGGGTCATGCCACATCAACAAAAGGAGGTCCCAGGGGCTTTACTCCATTCCCATCATTAAAGTCAACTCCACTTTGAGGAGGCAACTCTTCCCTAATTGTCTCTTGAATGCCTTCCAACCTGAGGGGCTCATTTTCTGGCACTCTATGTGACAGTGCTCCTCTGCGGTTCATAGGGCTTTCAATGGCTAGTTGTTTTGGGAGTGGGCTGCCAGGTCCTTCTCCTTAGTCTTAGTCTGAATGTTCAGCTGAAACCTGTCTATCCTGGAGGACCCTGCTGAGACCTGAGATACTGGTGGCATAGCTTTCAGCATCACAGCAACACACCAGCCTCCGCAGCACAAGAAGCTGCCGGACACATGGGGATAGAACCCTGATTTAGAGAAGAGTGTATGTATACCTTGCTGAATTTTGTTTCAAGTTGTTCTTAAATAAAAGTAGGGAGCCCCTTGCCATGATTCTTTGTCCCTTTAAGTTTTTTACTTCCTATGCCCCTGTATCTCATTAAGAGACTTCTTAAGCTGGTTTATCTTTCACAATCCAAGGAAAATATGCACCAAAAATCCATGTAGACTTCGAGTCTGACAGCATGGTGTTTGTGCCTGTGTCTAGCCGGATGAGCAGAGGATAGCAGAGAGGACTCAAGGTAGAAGAAGCTGCAGGCTCTTCTCGCTTCTCTTGGATGGGTTACTATGAGATGAAGTCATGAAGCATCAAGTGTAAATATGAGGAGTGTTAGACCCAATCCACGACACCCCCACTTTCCCCACTCTTTTCCTCAGAACAAATTAAGAGACTCACAAATCAGGCAGATGGAGACCAAAATGGCACTACTATTTACTCATGCTTTTTAGACAATATGACATTTTAAGTGCAAAAATAATGGGCTTTCTGACATGGCAGACAGACTTGCCCACCCACAGGCAGAGCCGGTCCTCTGGGAGCCTCCTGCAGGGGCACTGAGCCATAGCACTGAGCCGCAACACTGATAGCATGGAGGAGCAGAGTATTTGTTTCTGTCTGACAGGTACCAAACAGAAAACAGGGATGGGGCCGAGCACACTCAGCAGGCTTCCAAGGAAAAGGGAAGGAAAGGAAGCAAGAAGTGTTGTATAGAAATTGGGTTCCAACCTCTTATCCCCCCCACTGCCCAAGAACAGTCGTTGCTCAGGGTTGGCCCCAGCGTGAGTTTAAGGTTCTCTGGTATCAGTGTGAGTAGGAGCCACTCATGTGAAGCTTAACCTGGTTACACCCTGGTTTTCTTTTTCCCTTCCAGGAGACAGATTTTGTCTGTTTCGATGGAGGAAGAGATGATTTTGATAACTATAATGTAGAAGACCTCTTGGGGTTCTTGGACTTGTATGACTCAGCAGGTGAAGAGTCAGAGAAGACTGTGGAAGCCGCCCCTCAGCATGGAGAACGGCCTCCTGAAGAACCCAAGGAGAGGGGACCTGACGCCGGGCCGGCAGACGCCGACTCAGCAGAGAGAGGAGGTGCATGGTCAGGAAGCACTGAGCACCTCCAGGATCAGATTCTGGCTCAGGAGAGCCAGCCGCACGTGAACAGTCCTACAGACAATGCTCAGGGAGAGCAGTCTTCATTTGACTCTTTTGAGGAAATGCTGCAAGAGAAATTAAAAGTTCTAGAGAGCGAAAACAAGACCGGCAACAGTTCTCAGGCGTCACGTGAGCAGGAGACCCTGGACGCTTACAAGCTTTTGAAAACAGAAATGACTCTAGACTTGAAAACCAAATTCGGCTCCACTGCCGACGCCCTTGTATCTGATGATGAGACAACCAGACTGGTCACTTCCTTAGAAGATGAGTTTGAAGAGGAATTGGATCCTGAATATTACGCGGTAGAGAATGAAGACAAGGAGAATCCAGATGACTTGGAAGAGCTGCCATTACTGACCTTTATGGGTACCGATGACATGAAAACACCTGCGATGTCTGGACTGGAGAAATATTCCACCGATAAAGAACCAAATTCAAGTGAGGAGGAGAGGGTTGAGGTGACTCTGCCCCCTGGCTTGAAAAATGACGGTAAAAACATCCTGACAGATGCCGAGGCTACTTTCTTCTCTTTTGTCACCGGAGGTGAAGAGAAAACAGGAAGGGTGGACGTAGAGAGTTCTAGTTCAGAGGAGGAAAAGGATGAGGATGCTTTTGTCCCAGACAGCAAACAGAAGAAACCACAGTCAGCAACAGATGACGTTGGCCCCGAAAAGGCAGATGGTGGTCTTTTCATAGAAGTGTCTAAAGCAAATGATGAAAAATTCTCAGAACTGGACACAGAACTTTACAGGGAAGGAGAAGGGAGGGGCGTTCAGGAAGCCAAGAGGGACCTGGCACAAGAGGAGTCTGAGTTAGAGGGGGTAAAGGCAGAAAAGACAACAACATACGCTTCTCAAAGCAACGGTTTCAGCTCTGCTCCAGCTGCCGGAAATGGCAAAGGCATATTGAAATCCGCCTTCGAACACAGAGAAAATGAGCTACGAGAAACAGTTATTCATGTCTCAAAGGAAGCACTCCATGAAGAAGAACCCAGAGGAGAGATTTTGGAAGGCGGCTCAAAGAGTGAGTCTGAATCTACAGCTGTGGGGCATCGGATGGCTGAGGAAGAGAGTGGATGGGAATCCACGGATGTGGTGCCACGCCTGGGAGGTGACGGGCATAACGCATCCAAAGGCCGACTGGAGGAAGTGGACGGTTCACTCAGTGGGCCAGGAGTGCACCTAAGTTCACCAGAGCAGCGCCATGAGGAATTGAAAGAGGAGCTGGTTGTCAACACTCAGAATCAGCCTACATTCTCTTCTCCAGAGGAAATTAATTTGTCAAGAGGACTGGAAGAAAAGATGCCAACTCTGGAAAGAAATATTTCCTGGCAGCAAGAAAGAGACATGACTGCTGCCACTGGTAAGCAAGGGAGTGTGGAAGCAGGGCTGTCCGAGCAGGAGGGCAAAGAGGACACTGCAGACGCAGAATTGGCTCCCCATGAGGCAACGCAGAGGACACAGCAAGCCGATAGCACCGCAGTACCAGCTTCTCAAACTGAAACTCCGGAAGCAGGTGAGGACAATTATCCCCCTGAGGAACTGCTGGAGGACGAGAACGCCATAGGCGCGAAACGGTCTGAAGAGAAACACCCCGCCATTCAGGACAGGAGACCCGGTGTTAATCCGCATGTCTCTGAGAGCGTCATTGTGGGTAGCCCTGGTTCTGAAACCAAAGGAAACAACCAAGAAACTGATCTGATTTTGGAGCCTGCAAGCCACAGTGCAGCCCCGGCCACAGGGGAAGACAGGCCCACCAGGGAGCCGGGGAGCCTGGCGGAGGGCGAAGGAGGAAGTGCTCCAGCAGACGGGAGGGCCCGGGAACCACCTGAAGTAAGGGCCTCTCCTGACGAGGACAAAGCTTGGCCCTCAGCTTTCCGTGAAGTGTTTCAGAGTAAAGATCCTGCTGGCCTGAAAAGAGACCACGTGGAGCACCAGGTGCGCGCCTCGGGACCTATGGAGAAGCCAGGGGGAGAAGAAATGGCAGAAAAGGACCCCGAGGATGCAGAGAAATTCCTGGACCCGGAGAGTCGGGGGCCTGCCTCTGAAGCCTTGGAGGATGAGCTGCTCCACCCGGGGCCACCAGAGCCAGAGCTGAGGTACCGCAGGGAGGACACGCCCATCATAAGCAGCTTCTTCAAAGAAGAGCCGCCTCTGCTGCGCTTCCTGAAGTACTTCGACGGCCACAAGCTGGAAGCCATGCTACAAGAGCTGTCGTCACAGCTGCAGTCGGCGCAGCGGGAGAGCCTGCCGTACAGCGTGGAGAAGGGCCTCGATAAGGTCTTCCGGGCCTCCGAGGCGCAGATTCTGAGCGTAGCGGAGAGGATGCTCGATGCGCGCGTGACCAGAAATAGAGATCTGGGAGGGAAGAGCAACATATTTGAAGAGGCTGCCGCGCTGGATGACATTCAAGACCTCATCTATTTTGTGAGGTACAAGCACTCCACGGTGGAGGAGGCCGCCCCCCTGGTCACAGCGCCCCCGCTAGAGGAAGGCTGGGCTGCACGGACCGAAGGTAAAGCGCCCACCCTGCGCGTGGCCATCTAGAGTTGGCCTGGAGAAGCAGGTGGCCGGGAGGTGGGGAAAGGGCACCAGGGGCTTCGTAGCTTACTCGTAAAGTTCTGGACACAGTTCCCATGTGCCTACAGGAGCAGGCTGATGCAAGGAGGACCACGTGCTGGGTCCTTTTTTCTTTTAGGCTGGAGCATGAAAGGAGGTTTCCTGCTCTATTTTCCCTTAGACAGTTGAGGTTGGCTCGCGTTTTCAGAAGGAAACTTTATAAAAAGCTAAAGAGAAAGATGCCTGCACCTGTAGCCCTGTGGCATCCGATCCCGTCAGATCTCGGAAGCTAAGCAGGGTCGGGCCTGGTTAGTACCTGGATGGGAGACCGCCTGGGAACACCAGAAGCTGTAGGCTTGGGAGAAGGACCTGGCAACCCCCTCCCAAAAATCAATCTGCCATTGAAAACCCTATGAACAGCAGAGAAGCACTGATAATAGTGTTTCCTCTGTTGTACAGAGGGTCGCTACGAGTCGGATACCGACTCGACAGCACCTAACAACAACAACAAAGAGAAAGATATAACCAAGACAACCATACACAAAGTAGGCCTCTTAACCAAGTACAGAGTTCATGTAAAATTATGAGACGGCTTTATGGAACCCAATTTCTTAATCATAAGATGACTGCTCTCTAACCACAGATTGACCCCACTTTTAAGTGGATATCATGCCTGAGATTCTTTGTTCCTCCCCACTTTTGTCTTTTGTGGATGGCACTTACTCCAGTGATAGTCCACTGGGCCTTAGGGATCTTTCATCTAGATTAAACTAGGATGTTTAGCATGCACAAGGCCCTGGGTTTGATCCCCAGTGCTGCAAACGAACAAACAGGTTAATTAAAAATGGAACCAGGATGCAGAGCTTTCTGACACAGCATTGAACAAATAGAAACCATTCAGTATTTGTTGAATTGACCCGGAGCCAGTATCCTGAATAAGCTTTCTGTTTCCTGGTTCCATGTACTGTTCTATACTCATGCTTCATTTAATTGATTGATTAATTGATATTGTTTTTTTGAAACAGAGTCTCTCTGTGTAGCCCAGGTTGGCCATAAACTCACACTGATCATTTGCCACTGCCTCCCAAGTGCTAGGATTACAGGCAGATGCCACCACCCCTAGTGTGCCCGTTGCTTTCAGACTGCCGTATTTGAACTGTGGGTGTGTGGAAGAGGCCCTCAAGCCCCAGGAAAATCTGTCTCCCCAGGGTGCTTAGTTGTCCTGCGCATTTGGGGATGAGAACATTTTTCCATTTAATCAAAGCAGATACATTTTGGGTAAGAATACAAAATTCAGCCAGGCATGGGGACTTATGCCTATAATCCCAGTCCTCGAGGGCAGGAGGATTGATGTGAGTTCAAGGCCAGTGTGGTCTCTGTAGCGAGTTCCAGGACAGCCTGGGCTACACAGCAAGACTGTGTGTCAAAACACAAAACAACAAAACAACAACAACAAAAAGTTCAAATGACTTTTCAGAGTACCACATGAGGCTGCAAAGAAATAATCCTTGCTATGGCTCATAGTGGACTGTGTCCTGAGCGGCCTCTTTGGCATTTAGCGGTACTCTGAAAATAGCTGGAAGGGCTGGGTATGGTGGCTCACCCCTGTAATCCCAGCCACTCAGCAGCTGGAGGCAGGAGGATCACACGTTGGAGGCCAGAGGCAGCCTACGTAACTTAATGAGACCCTGTCTCAAAATATAAGGTAAAATACAGGCTTGGGTGTGGCTCAGTTGTAGAAGATTTGCAAGAAGCATACATGAGGTCCTGAGTTCAACCCTCAAGTACCACAAAAAAAAAAAAAAAAAGAGAAAGAAAGAAAATAGCTGCCCTGTTGTGTGGAGTGCCTTTCCCTGTACTGGATCTGAGCCACCCAAGGCTGTGGATGAAGGAGTTTATCTTGTTTCCGGGTACAGTAGATGCTCCATGTTTCTGTGCTCGCTTGGAATGCTCTTCTGCACATGTATTTGGGTGGGCCTGTGTTGATTTGAAATCCTTTCCATAAACATATTTCCATAAACATATTTACGAGGCACTTTGGGGTAAAGGCTTCTTTGTAAGTGTGATGACATAGATCAGTCATCCTTTGACTGGCGTAAAGGATATTAAAGCGCCTCCTTCCTCGCCCAGCGTGCTCCCGGGATGCCAGGGCCTGGGGCAGGTGGAGGCCCTGGAGCTGGGTGACGCGGGAGGGCTGGTCAGTGCACCAGGGGAGTGGACAGCGTCATTAAATGGCTCCACGCGCTCTTCTCCTCTGCAGAGGTGCAGCCACCCCAGGAAGACAGTTTCTCTCAAGAGAACCCAGATCTTACTACGCAGCTTCCTGAAGAGCCCGTGCTCTGGGATCAGCCCAAGCCAGAGGACGAGGAGGCCTCCGGAGTGGCGCCGAAGCCAGACACGGAGAACGATGTAGACCCAGGTAAGGTTTGCTGATTTCTCTCTGCCAAGCACAGCCACGTCGTCAGGAAGGCCACCTAGGGTAGTTCTTGTCAAAGGTAGGAAGGAGAGGAGGAAGCAATCCAGGGATGTGTGAATTAAAAAAAAAAATTAAACAATCTCAGAATTAATAGAGACAAAAGTAAAGGTTGAGATAGATCAAATATAGAAAAGAAGGCAGAGACTATAACTAACCTACAAAGCAGTGTTTGGCTGTGTCTGGCTTGTGCATATCATTTTGATCTAAAATATTGTCCTTCAAAGGCCATATGCTCTAGAACCAGTTTCAGCTGCCTGACAGCATCAGGAACTCTGGGGGCGGGGACAGCAATCGGTTTAGCGAGCCCTCCAGGGAGGTCTGGCAGGTCCAGGTTAGAGTTGGAGAAGCACTGTTCTAAAACGCACAAATCCTGGGTTTTTCTCTGTTTCATCCCTGTTCCCTTGAATTGAATAAAATGTAACTCTGAGTCTCATGCTCCACATGGCAAATAAAACTTGTCAGGATGAAGTGAAGGGGTCTGGGGTCTCTGTGCCGTATGCTTGTAGGAAACAGTACGGCACCTCGCAGGCCAGTATGGACTGATGCTTCGTTGTTATTGTTTGGTGCCGTCGAGTCGGTATCCGATTCATAGCGACCCTGCATACGATAGGCAAAACACCATTGTCAGTGCTTCTCTGCTGTTCACAGGCTTTTCAATGGCGGATTGGTTTTTGGGAGTGGGTTGCCGGGTCCTTCTCCCAAGCCTACAGCACCTGGTATTCCCAGGCGGTCTCCCATCCAAGCACTTGCCACGTCCGACCCTGCTTGGCTTCCGAGATCTGATTGGATTGGATGCCACAGGGCCACAGCTGCAGGCAGATGCTTGGTAGTAGGGCTGGATTGATGGTCCACAGCAGACAGCCAATGGGAGGCAAGAAGTTTAAACAGAGGCCCCAATCGTGGCGCCAGCAGCCTTCCAGTTCCTCTGCAGCTCATCCCCATTTTACCAGTAGGTCAGGCCAGTCACTGCATTATTTTGTGCATCCAGTATGCCGTGTCAGTAGCATCGATGTTTTTGTGTTTTCTGGTTTTTGCAGTGCTGGGGATGGTGCCTCGGGCCCCGTGCGTGCTAAGTGAGCACTGTGTTCCTG
This sequence comes from Pedetes capensis, assembly GCA_007922755.1. NCBI lineage: Eukaryota > Metazoa > Chordata > Mammalia > Rodentia > Pedetidae > Pedetes > Pedetes capensis. The sequence continues at coordinate 143,283 of VMDO01000690.1, read as the reverse complement.
ACCAACATCCCCAGCCCTGACTTTTGTGTTCATGGCGGTTCTGGTGTGGAAGCATTGCTGCCGAGGTAGCCTGTGACACTGCAGGGCTGGGCGGTGCGAGGCTGGTCTCCCACCCCCGCCCCCAACCACCAATATGTTCAGGAAGTATAGGAAAAGTCACAGCAGATGAAAAGTCACAGCTAATGAGAGAAGGAATGACGGGCCAGAGGTCTCCCGTGTTCCACAGGCCCCTGTGTTCACGCACAGGACTTTCTGTTTCTGAGCTGTTTAGTTCCAAAAGGTTCTGGTCTCTGAACATGAGTCACGCACCATTAAGATGCGTTACCTTCTTGCTCAGAAACTTTCAGCATTAGGAAAAATGCTGCATGCAGAATTCAGAGCAGGCTCTTTGCCTTTAGGTTCCGCCACAGGCAAATCTTTCCAGTTGTCACATCCCTTATCTCAGGCGCTGAGTTGCTGACCTGATTGGGAGAATGTCACCAATGGTAGTGAATGGAGTCTTAGGGCGGGGAGAGACCCTAGAGGCAGCGGCGCCAGCCCCCGCTAGTTGCATGTTGGACTCCTGTGTAGCAGAACGTGCCCAGGCTCACGTGGCTGCTGCTGAAATCCCATCCCCACCTCCTCTTGTGGAAATGCTCTCAGGTGGACCTGCAATTGTGCCTCTTTCACAGGGCCTCCAGCCAGTTTCCCACACTGCAAGTCACTGTCTTTAGTCCCTCTTGGCATTGTCCGTATTTTATGTAATAATTACTGAGCGCCTGCCAGGTGCCGGATGCTGCGCCAGATAAGCCCTGATGTGCGCCACCAACACATCTGCAAACCGCCAGTCTTTTCCACATGTCCTATAGCTTCTTTCTCTCTCTTTTCTTTTTCGGGAGGTTGAACACAGGGCCTCGCACATGCTAGGCAAATGCTGTACCATGGAGCCACACCCCCAGCTCCTTTTATATTTTTCATTTTGAGACAGGACCTTGCTAAGTTACACAGGCCGCCTCTGACTTTGAATCTGTGATCCTCCTGCCGCCACCTCCTGAGTTGTTTTGATGACAGGCGTGCGTGCTATGGCACCTGGCTTTAACGTTTCTAATGCGGAGCTTTGCCAGCTCCAGGTCAGTGTTTGCCATATGTGACTGGGTCTACAGGTTGAAAGCATAAAATTCTGGTTTTTATTTTTTAATTCCCATGAGGAAATATTCCAGTAGCAGCTGAATGCCGAGGGGAGTGGTGGAGGGGAGTGGAGGGGCAGAGCAGGCTGGAGACGTGATCATGTTATAATTGAAGTGTCTGATGGCTCTAATTAGGATTCTGAAGTTTTTTCTCTGTGTAATTTTCTTTAGGAGAACCATATATTCCAAGCACAGTGAATAATATTTAATGGACACTTAATGAATATTTAAATAGAAGAGAAATAATTCTTTTTCTAAAGCATAAACTAAAATACCCATTTCCCCCCTCAATTTTAGGACTCCTTACAACAGAATATACTCCTGTGGATGCCGCTGATGCAGCAAAGCAGCCTGAGACAGAGGCAGAGGAGCTGGCAAGGGTCACAGCTTTGGAAAACACCATTCATTTAATATATTCACTCATGTATTATTTAACTAAGACGGTAAGCGTGACACAGTTTCCTCACTAGCATGGTGATTACTGTAGTCTTTAAGTTATTTTGAGCATGAAGTGAAAAACTTACAATGTAGTTATGAAAACAGCTGATCCTTTGAAGGTAATTTCTGGAATGAGCCACGGGCGGACAGCTGTAATTAAGGGTTCTTAGTGTAACCCGTGAGGAGGGTTTGCTGTCTGCACGTCTGTAAAACATGGTTCTCCCCTCAGGACCTCTCAGTCTAGCAGGGAGATCAAGACGTTCACGGGAAACATAAGATGATTTGGGCAGGAAGAGAAGCATTTCTGTGATAGTAACGCAGTATATTCCATAAATTGGTGTTTTATGGTTGAAAGATGATAAAGTTGGAAGTTAGCAGAGAAATGTTTCAAGGAGAATTAAAGGACAGATGGGCTGGCCGTTAGCTCAGTTGGTAGAGTGCTTTTCTGTGCTTTCTGAGGCTCTGGGTTCCATCCCCAGTGCCACAAAAATGGGAGAAGGACCCGGCAGTCCACTCCTGCAATAATCAACCATTGAAAACCCTATAAATAGCAGAGAAGCACTGACATAGTGCCAGGTGTGGCACAGTGTTGGAAGTTTTTGTTCTGTTATACATTGGCTTACTATGGGTTGCACCCAATGCAATGGCATCTAATGACAAAAAAGGACATATAGTAGTTGATGGTGTTTTGTTGTTGAGCGGAAGGGCTGAGGGTAGGCTGGTGTGGGCAGCAGACAGTTACAAAGGAAAACAGCATGAAGAAAAGGTGCTGTGGGAGGCCAGGGAAGTGTGAGTAGTGGGTGGGGTTAGGTGTAGCATTAGTGCGGGTGGATGGTGTCTGTTGGAGGGAGGTGGGGGAAATCATAAAGGAAGTTCGTGCCTTGATAAAGGGTGTTAGACTGCTGATGGAGGGGATCCACTGAAGGCTTTAAGGAGGAAAGGAATCGGTCAGATTTGTTTCTTAGAAAGAGTCTCTTAAGGCAGAATATTTTTCTAGAGTCAGGATCCAAATGAGACATTTCACCTGTCTGGAAGCTTATCTGAGCTTTGTGGGACTTTAGCTTCTCCTTGTGGCAAGCATTGGTATTGGACATTTTCTGGGTAATGGCAGGAGTGAATTCGCTTGCAGAAGTTGGAGGCCCGGATTCCCTCAGGACTGCCGAGAAACGGTCCTTCTGGGTAAAAGTCGTCTCCTGTAGGTTCTCTTATTTCAAAGCTTAGTCAGGAAGGAGGGTCTTTGTATTTGCTTTGGCTGTTTTCTGTCAAACAGAAGTGGGTTTTGAGCTGGGTGATCTGGTTTCAAATCCCAACATTGTCATTGAGGAGCATGGGCAAACAACCTTTCACTTTATTGAGATGCAATATTTGTACATCTTTATAGAGCACATTGGGCAGTTGGATATATGTGTGCAGTGCGTGATAATCACAGCAGAGAAATAAGCGTTCCGGTCTCTTCACACAGTCATTTTTAGGTGTTGGGAATTTTGTACTCTTTATAGAACTGGTAGTAATCCTACCGTGCTGTAGAAAAACCAGAGGTGATTCCGCCTGTCTGTGTTTTGGTGCTCCTCATTCCCCTTCGTTCAGCCCTCTCTGCTGTTCTTTCCAGTTTCTGTTGGCCACTGTGCCCTCCCTTCCTTCTACAAGATTGATTCATTGCAAGTTGCTAACCTTTGGCTCTCAGGTTCGTCTGAAAAGTGTAGAGACTGTCTACACCAGTTGTAACAATTAAATGATTTGATAGTGTCTGGTGAGGTGCCTGGCATTTTGTAGGATTTCTTCCCCCTTCTGATTCTTGCTTGGATGGTCAGAGGGCAGTGAAAAGCCATTGAGCACTCAGGGAATTTGGAGAAAGGCCGCCAGCATGAGAGATGGAGGAAAACCAGACCGTTTCTGAGGTCTCTCCACCGTCGTTTGTGGTGGCAGCTGCCACCTGGTGAAGGTGTAGAGGATTTAGGCCTCTACAGTAAGAGAAATTTCCAGGGGCTAAGGTGGTCTCAGGTCATAATTTGATTCTCACAATGAATCATCACCACTTGGAAAATTTCCCAGCCTCCAGATGTGGGAGGAACGCTTTACTCGTTATGGCTGAGGTATGTTCAGCAGTGTCTTCTGGGCCTTAGTTGGGGAACACAGATGTGGTGCAGGATCTGGTCTGTGGGCCGACTGGGAAGACAGACACGGGTGGCGGGAGGGGCGCCGTGTTACAAGGTGCTGACGTGAAGGGGATTTGTAAAAGAATCATTTTCTGGGCTCCATATGGACAGGACATCGTGCTAGGAATAAAAGATTCTAAGACAGAGAAAGCATGATTGTGATTTTTGAAAGGCTTGAGAACAGGGTTTATCTGATATACGTAACAACTGGGGAAATGGAGGAATTGTGAACTGGTTGCTGGGAAGCTTTAAGTAAGGTGTGTAGTACTGGGTGCTGACGTGATTGCGAGGCCTGCACCAGAGGGCGGGTCCATAGATCAGTTGTTGGTTGGTATCTGGTGGAATCCTGGGGTTCACGGAGAGCTTGGAAGCTTGCTAGCCCCGTTTCTCACCTGTTTTCAGTCATTTCTTCCCGTGAATCCCTGACAAGTGGCTACGAGGCCTGTGCATCAGTCGTTCTTAGTGTGGGCCACCGCCTTACAGGGCTGCAGACGCCCCTGTTGGCCACTGCATTCCTACACCGACTCCAGATCTCCCTCTATAGGCTCTCCTCTCTCACGTCTGAGTCTTTGTCTGCGTAGTCATCTTTGAAATGTTCAAAGTTATGCCTTCCTTTTTCAGTTCTTTTTAATATCTTATCATGGAAAATGTCAAACCAAAGCTGAGAAAGTAGTAGGGTGAGTGACTATAAATAATAACAAAAAACTTTTTCTTTTTTTTCTTTAAAGCATAAAATAGTGTAATGGACTCATGGACCCATCACCCAGCTTAATGATTCCTTAATATTCATTATCTGACAAATCCGAGATCCCCTCCTCTCCTTTTAAAATTGTTCTTGTTCGAATCACATTCTTGAGATACAAATGTTATAATGGGGTGGTATGTATCTTAAGTCACATTTAATCAGATACAAATTGACTATGTCATACCTAGCTCAGAAATGCAGTTCAGTGAATTTTAACAAATAACACGCACTATTGAAAAGCTACCATAGTCAAGACAGAACATTTCCTTCATTCGAAAATGTTTCCTCCGGAACTGGACCAGTAAATCTCCCCCTCCAGGTGCACCAGGCAACCACTGAAAAAGCTTTTTTTTTTTTTTTTAACACATAGTTTTTCCTATAGTAGAATTTCACATATCTGACAGTCAGTGGACTTATACCTAGGAATAAAGTTGCCAAGTACCGTATACATTTGATCTTGCAAGAAACTGACAAACCATACTCAGAAGTGACTGCTTCAACTTAGACCTTGCACCAGCAATTTATGAGACTTCCACTCGGCTACTTTTTCACCAACACTTAATATTATGTCTTCACATTTAGCCTTTCTAGCAGGCATGTGTTTGTTTCCTGGTGATCAGCGAGATCAAGCACTTTTTTGTGTGTGTATTAGCTGTATGTTTTGTTGTGTCAGCTCCCTCTAGCTGCCTGGAACACAAACGATTCCCAGTCCCGGGTCTGGGAATTGATCAGGGTACAGTTGATCTTTTCTCCTTGACTTGTTCTTTGTTCATCCTCACGGGATCTTGCCCACACGGATATTGCCTAGGATCTGGCCCTGGACTGAAGGCGCCTTTGTGGCAGATTTCTAGAGCGTTTTCTTGATAGCACCCCTTATTCTGGTCTCTCTCCCTGCTTATGTCAGCCAGCCCAGTCGGCTGTGTGTTGCCTGTGGTTCTCTAGCTGAAAAACAGATTTCTAAAATATATTTCATCCAGTTGTTTACGCTCTTCCAATAGGAGCACAAGTCTCAAACCAGTTCATCTGTCTGGGATCTCCTTCTGTTGTTCCAGTGTATTCATTGAAGAATACTGTGTGTGCGCTTTTTGGACATGTTGGGATCTGGATTTTGTGAGTGACGTTCCCGTGACATAATTTCACATGTTTCTCTGGTTTGTCTATTTATTTATTTAAAAATTTATGCTTTTTTTCCCTTTTATTCTTTTCTTTTCTTTTCTTTTTGGGTGGTGGTGATGATAAAACACAGGACCTCACCAGTGTTGGACAAGCATTATACCAATGAGCTACACCCCCGGCCACTTCTAGTCATTTATACTTCCTGGGAATCGGTAGTGGGGTTGGAAGTCACATTTGAGTTTAATTCTGATTACTAAGAACACTTAAGGAAATGCTGTGTACTTCCGTCAGGGGGCATTTAACATCTAGGTTTCCCTCTCCCTGTTGATGATATGCCGCACTGGTAACATTGATGAGATCTGCTATTACTGGTTACAAAATGGTGATTGTCTGATGATAAGTATTCCTTCTTTATTTAAAGCCTGGGCTTCTGGGCTCCTAAGGAGAGAAACTTAAGATTTACTGTTCTTATATACTGAGATTTAGTTTGTGTAGTTAAGTCTGGAAAGTAATTTGATTCATTTTCTTTAAATAGTTTTTTTAAAAACATAATGAGGCATCTTCTAGGCATTATCCAATGACATTTAAAAAAAATCTTAAGAATCATTATATCATAGATGTAAAATGTCTGGTGTATTTTGACCTGCATTAGTTAGCTTTTACTTCACTGAGATGAAATACAAATTAAAGGAGGCAGAATTTCCTTAGCTGGCAGTTCAGAGGGTTTCAGTCCACATTGTGGGGGACCGAACAGCTAGATGGCTTTTTCCTTTCTACCTTTTTATTCTGTCAGGGGCCCCAGCCTCTGGGGGTGGTGCCGCCCACATTCAGGGTGGGTCTTTTCCCCCAGTGAATCCTTGCTGAAAACACCTGTCTGCTGTCCTTGATGTTGGGTACCATCAAGTCAGATCCTATTCATGGCAACCCTAAGAACTGCAGAATGAAGCACTTCCCAGCAGTGTGCCATGCACACAATCTTTTTATGTCTGAGCCCATTATTACAGTCGTAGTGTTTCTTCTCATTTTGAGTTGTGTCACATGTTGTTGGTGATGTTAGGTGTCGTTGAGTCGGTGTCCAACTCATGGTGACTCTGCGTACAACAGGCGAAACACTATTGTAAGTGCTTCTGTGCTATTCATAGGGTTTTCGATGGCAGATTGTTTTTTGGGGGGAGTGGGTTGCTGGGTCCTTCTCCCAAGCCTACAGCACCTGCTGTTCCCACGCGGTCTCCCATCCAAGTACTAACCTGAGATCTGACGGGATTGGATGCCACAGTGGTACAGCAGCAGGCTTTGCCACATGTAGATGATTCTAAATCCAGTCAAGTTGACGGTGAGGAGTGGTCATCACACAATCCAGTCAAGAGCAGTAATTATTATTATTGATGCTCAATTTCTGCCATTTTTGCTATTGGGAGTCTGTTCAGCTTGGCTCCTCAGCATTTTTCACTTCCAGTGTCTGAGGGTTTGCTCGTTTTATTTCCTCTTGGAGACAGAAGACAGACCATTAAAGCTCTATCAGTGTTTTCCCCCAGCCCCAGAGGTTAAAAGTTCCTCCGTCTTCAACTTTGAGAACATATTTTGCAGATCATCTGTTGTCTGTGTGTTTTCCCACAAGTCGTGCAACCTTAAAATAAGAGTCCTAGAAATGAAGCTGATGGCCTGGTGGCCTGGTGGCCTGGTGGTGGCGGCGTAAGTCCTTAGCCTGAGGCTTTATGAGTGTCACCAGCAGGTGGGGGTTAAGAGCAGGAGAGGAGGGAGGCCTTGCCCCGGCACAGCCGCCAGGCTCACCCGTGCCCTGCAGGGGGAGCGGAGCAGCATCGCCTTCCTCCTGAGGTAGCTCAGTTCCTAGGGTGCTGCTCCCAGTTTCGAGTCCCAGTACCGCAAAAACAGAAGGAACGGGCAGCGTACTCCCGAGGGCAGTCGGCCACTGGAGGCTCTGAGGGGCGCTGTGTGCGACCCGCTCGATGGCATCCAGCCGGCAAGTCCAGACCTGTGGGCCGTGACGAGAGTCCAGCCCGGGGAGGCCTGGGAAGCTTTGCCCCTCGTCTCCGGCAGCGCCCAGCCTCCTCCAGGCCTGCGAGCACCCGGCTCTCTGGCCGCTGCTGTCAGCCCCGCCCCACAGTTGGCTCCTCCTGCGTGGCCCCGCCCCACTGTGGCCCCGCCCCTGCTTGGCCCTGCCCGAGCCGCCCGGTGCCCCGCGTGATGACGTGTGTTTTGGCGGCGTTGGGGCGGAAGGCGCCGGCGGTGCCGAGGCGAAGTTCATCCCCTGGGCCGGCTGGGGAGCGGGCGCATCCGAGGAGGAGGCGGTGGGGACGAGGGGCGTCGTCCGCGCGATGGACGCGGTGCCTGCCACGGTGCCCTCCGTCACCGCCTCTCCGGGGGACCCCGGGCTCCTGGGGCCCCTGTCGGTGCTGTGCGCGGCCCTCGGGGCCCGGCTGCTGGAGGTGACGGCCCTGGCGGGGGCGCGCTCGGAGCTCGGGGTTTCTCAGAGCCCCTGGGCAGGGGCAGGGGCGGGATCGCCTCCGGATGGCATCCGAGACCTAGAGCGTCCTCACAGCTTCCCCGCGGGTGCCGCCATGGATGCGTACAGAGGGCAGGGATGGCGGGGACAGCGGGGGGCAGGCGGTGTGCACGGCGCTGTCCTCGAGGAGACGCTGGGAGTTCGGGCATTGGGCTTTGCAGAAGACAGTTATTCTCAGAGCAGTGGGCTGAGCCGGCCGTCGAGGCCTGCCGCACGCACTCAGCACCTGTCTTCGTTTATGTAAGAATGGAACGAAGAGTAGAAATCGTAGAGGAAGAGCCCATTATTTATGCTCTTCATTATCATGCTGGTTACTCACACCCCTAAAAGCTAATTACTCCGATATGTAATTTTTCATGTAATGTGTTTAGATAATGATAGGGAATAGATAATAGATAATGAAAACCAACTTATTTAATAGAGAAATATACCGAGGGATTCTAGCCACGCATTAGGCAACCCAATATGACAGGCCCTATTGCAAACTGGAAGTGCATGCTTTCCTTAAAGATATTTAGACTTACTATACTTAAAAACACTACAAACCCCACAGTGCGAGACTGCCAGTAGCATGTCTTTCTTGAAGCAGGTGGTACAGAAGAGTTTTGATGGAAGCTGGTTTATAATTCCGTGATGATTTTTTGTGATTTTTTTATTGTAAGTTTCTTTAAGGTTTCTCTTTATTTCTAATGTCTGTTTCAGCTAGTTGCGACGTTGCCTGATGACGTTCAGCCTGGGCCTGATTTTTATGGACTGCCATGGAAGCCAGTAGTTCTCACTGCTTTCTTGGGAATTGTTTCATTTGCTGTTTTTTTCTGGAAAAAGATTCTTATTGTGAGTAAATTAAGTTAACCTATACTTTGACTTATAGAGTATTTTGTAATCACTGGCCCTTTTATTTTCTTTTTCAGTTACTAACTTAAACACAAGTTAATGGTTGTAATTCAAGCTAACCTTGTAAAAGAATTTAATGTAATATTTGTGTGGGTAAAGACTTGAGAGAACAAGATAATGTGTATAATATCAATGGGAGAACACCAGTTTATAAATTCCTTTCATCTCGGTCTAAAAAGAATTAAGAAGGTAGATGAGTACACTATTAATAGAATTGGGAATTCTTCCAGCCACCCTAAAAAGTAGTTTAATAATATGTATCAGAAGTCTTAAAAATGGAATAAGAGCTATAAATCTCCCATCATATTGTGTATCTTTTCTAGTAATTTGTCACGAAGAAATAACTAATCATATACAGATCTTTTATAAGAGTGTTCAGTAGAACAGTATTTATTAGAATGAAAACTTAGGACAATGTAAATAACCCATAATAGAAGTTTTAAGTTATTGTCCATCCATATAATAAGATATTAGGCAGCTTTATATATTTCAGAGACATTGGGGCACAGAAAACACTCATAATTTCTTGAAGTAGAAAAAATACAAAGTGTTGTTAAACTGTGTGTGGTGTAAACACATACATATACATACACAGGAAAACATACTGCAAAGAAGTACAGCAAAATGATAGAAATGTCTAGGAGAGGAGGTCATATCTGAGTCTGTTTTCTTATTTAATCATGTGTTATTTGCTCAGAAGATTCCTTTTTATTTGGGATTACAGATTATATGATGGTCAAAAACACATTATTACATTCTCCTCAGTCTTTTAAATATATGCATATATACTTACATATGTGTGTGTGTGTATCCACGTGTACATTCTTACATATACACCCTGCTGTAGGTCATTCTGCTTCCTGATCATTTAATGTAATTCATTGTTGTTAGGTGCCGTTGTTGGTATCCTACTCATAGTGACCCTGCGTACAACAGGCGAAACACTATTGTCAGTGCTTCTCTGCTGTTCATAGGGTTTTCAATGGTGGATTGGTTTTTGGGAGTGGGTTGCCAGGTCCATCTCCTATTAATGTAATTAGGGGGAAATTATTTTGTATAAATGAACTTTGCAAATGAAAAGGCTGTAGTTGAAACTTTGTGGCCCAAAGTATTGGGCAGAAACCTTTGTAAAACTGGGTGGTGTTTTCTGATTTCTTAATTTTATCAGACATATCATGTTAATAAGTTTTCTCTCCTTGTACCATTGATTTTAAAATCACTTAAAAAGGAGTCCTTACAAAGAAAAATGTCCAGAACTGGGAGTGGCGTTGCACACCTGTAACTGCAGCAGTCAGGAGGCTCAGGCAGGAAGATCATAAGTTTGAGGCTCACCTATATAGAACTATATAGTGAGACTGTGTCTCAGAAAAAGAAAACAAAGAATCTGGATTCCTGTGAGGAAAACATTTTGTATTTCTCCCATTTCAAGAACTCTAATACGTGTTTCTGTTTTCACCAGGCCGTGTAGGCTTTGTGCCCTAACCGCTGGCTCTCAGTCTCTATAGTTGCCTTTGGAAGCTTAGTCCCTTCCCTTGGCCGCCAGCTTTTTTATTCCTACTGACCCCTGCTTGTTAGTTTGAATGAGAAGAAGCAAAGGATGCTCACTCTGATTAGCAAGGTTGTAACATCGGAGACATAGTCATTTCTTTTACCACGTTGGAGTTTCTGAATGTTTCCTTATAACGAGATTATCGTAATCTTTAGGTTTTAGGTACCGTGGTGGTAACGAAGTTCCACAATGATTTGTGAACTGGTCTGAGTATCCCATCACCATTTATAACTCTGGAAAGCAGAATGTCTTCTAAGTTACAAAGATGTTTAGTGATAACTTTCTGTAAAGTAGTTACTGCTTAGCCTGTGTTATCTTAGAATTCCTTGCTGTTTGTGAGGGGAGTGATTCAGTTTTTCTCTTTCAGGAAGATGTTAGCTGTCAATGCTCTTGTTTCTTGTCCATTTTCCTCTAGCAGTTGTCCCTTCTCTTTCACATTTATTACCACTATTTTAGTGGACTAGGAAATCAGATGAAATAGCTTATTAAATAATTTCTAAATGCAATAAGGAGCCAACTTTGAATAGGATTTCTGCATGTTTTCTTTTACGTGAAAGAGGTACATCTTAGTCTTTTTGAACAGTTATTATTTCTGGGCTTTAGTGTGGCTGTTAGGAGTTGTCAAATAAATGATATTGCGTAAATGAATCGTTAATGTATTTAATTTAGTATGAATATAGTGGCCACTTCTGTTATTATAGGTACATGCTCATGTCATAGGATTGGTGCTTATTTAATAGATGTGTAAACATATCCTTGGGATTTAGCTCAGTTGGTAGAGTGCCGCTCTGCAGTCTCCAAGGTCCCCGAGTTTGATTCCCAGCACTGCAAAAATAGGAGAAGGATGTGGTAATCCACTCCTGATGCAATCCTGAACCAATCAGCCATTGAGAACCCTATAAGGGTTGCTGTGAGTTGGACACGACGCAACGGCACCTAACAACAACAACAATAACAAGCATATCCTTAGCTCCAAAACAAGATACACACCTTAGTGTTTTTACCTAGAGGCTATTTATGAAATAGGTCTGGGTTTTAACTCGGTTGGTAGAGGGCTGCTGTGCACTCTTTGGAGGACCCGGGTTCGATCCCCAGCACTGCAAAAATGGGAGGACATGGCAATCCACTCCCGAAGCAATCCCAAAACAATCAGCCATGGAAAACCCTATGAGGGTCGCTATGAGTTGGACCCAACTTGACTGCACCTAACAAAAAACATTTATGAAATATCAATACCAGTTAAATTTGAAGTGCTTTTTAACTACCACCGCTCGCTCGCTCGCTCGCTCTCTCTCTCTCTCTCTCTCTCTCTCTCTCTCTCTCTCTCTCTCTCGCTCCCCTCTCCCTCCCTCCCTTCCTTCTTCCTTTCCTTCCTTTCTTTTCCTTTCCTTTCCTTTTCTTTTTGTTTTTTTCCCCCCCTGTACTGAGGGGTTGAATCCAGGGCCTTGTAATTCCTGGGGAAGTACTCTACCACTCTGTTGCACCTACAGCTCTCTTTGTATTTTTTTATTTTGAGACAGTCTCACTAAGTTGCACAAGCTGCCTCTTGCCTTGAACTCATAATCCTCCTGCCTCCAACTCCTGAGGCACTGGGATTACAGGCCTGTACCAGCACGCGGCTACCTTTCTTTATCTTTTAATCCTCTGGATTTATGATCTTGAACCAAACTTATTAAAGTCTAATTTGTTTATGATTCTCACTTTTGTATTAGGAACAATGTGCCTCTATTAATCAAATGCCTGACATTAAATTTAATTTTACTTCTCTATTTTCTAGGTAAAGAATAGAGTCTATCAAGGTAAATTTTTAGGCTTCTTTTGTTATTTGCACGATCCCCGTGTTGGTGTTCAGTGTGGGTTTTCTGTAAGCTAGAAGCAGAGAGAGTGACTTCTGAGGTCTGACTGACTTCTTAACTTCTGTAAAGTGTACCATTCCCAGGTTGCTGGCTTGGATAATAGAGCAGAGGGGGTGCTACCAACAGAGAAGAGGTGAAGAGGAACAGATGGTGGGAGTAGGGGGGCATGATTAGTTTAATTGGGGGCAGACTAAATGTTGATATAATGCAGGTTGGTTACATGGTGAAGAATGTTGCTGTGCTAATGCTTTAATCAATGCATTAAATATTTGAGTAGATAATTTGAAGCATAGTAATGTTAAGCAGTATGCTTCTAGCTTCTGTTTCTCTTTCCAAATGACATATTTGGAATAATCCCATTTTCTGAGAAGAATAGTGTTCTGTAAAAGGGAGAAATACTGAGCTGTAAAATTTTCCTATACTTCCCATCTTTGAAATAAATTTAAATTGGAATCCCATTGAAATACAACTTATATTTTCTTAAGTTTTAATAATATTTTTATACCCTTTCTGCTACTAACTACAGATTGCTTTTTAAAGGCATAATAGTTACACTAACAAGTTCTTCCCCCTCATAGTGCCACATAATATCTTTGCTGCTAATACATTGGGTAATTTAGTTTCATTTTGTTGTTAGGTACTGTCCCAGTCAGGTTGGACTCACAGTGATCCTTTGTACAACAGAATGAAACACTACCCAACACTGTGCCATGCCTGGCAGTGTGTCAGTGCTTCTCTGCTGCTCATGGGGTTTTTGGTGGCTAATTATTTTTGGGAATGAGCTGCTGGGTCCTCCCAACACCCAGTATTCCCAGGTGGTCTTCCATCCAAGGACTAACATGGCCCAACCCTGCGTAGCTTCCAAGATGAGATGGAATTGGGTGCCAGGGTAGTGTGGCTGTAAGCTAGTTTTGTCTCATGATCATAAGAATCTTATGGACGTTTCTTCTTTTTAAAGTCACTGAACAGCAAATTTCTGAAAAGTTGAAGAGTATCCTAAAAGAAAATGCTGAACTTGTACAAAAATTGTCAAGTTATGAAGAGAAGGTATAATTTTTCTTTTAGTTTTTCCCCCTTGCCTCCAGCCTGAATTATTTCTACCTGTCTTATGGTATTTTCAAATTGTATTTTCTTATTTACCTATTTCCTACAAGCCATCTAAATCTTAAGCAATCATCATACTTGTAAAGCACTGCTTCTATAAGGGGTTCACTACTTTGGGGGCACCATAATATGTATTTCTTAGTTCTGAAAACTTTGTTTTACATAGATCGAGGACTCAAAAAAACATATTCAAGAAACCAAGAAAAAAAATATGATTCTTTCTGACGAAGCAAGTAAATATAAGGTAAAAATTCTTTCTCTTTTTGGGATTACATTTTAAAAGCAAAAATAAATGCCATAAGGGATTCTTGCTAATCTTAATATCTTTTTTCTTCTTGTAGGATAAAATCAAGACACTTGAAGAAATGAATGAAATTCTGGGCGACAAAGCAAAAAGTCTCTGTGTTATGCTAGAATCTGAAAGAGAACAGAATATCAGGAACGAGAACTTAGTAAGAGTTCGCTGTTGATCGTTACTATAATTTAGCTTTTGAACTATTTTATAGATTGAGTTGCACTTTTCCTGTGCAGTAACTAAGGGAAAATTATGAGTCAGGAAAGTTGAACCTACTTTTGCTCATCTTGTGGGATTTTAAGTATTAATCCAACGTGTTACTTGTGTAGGCCTAGCAAGTGTTTCTGTCCTCAGCCCTGGATAATTTTCATATTGCTCGGCTGTGCCCTGCAGAGAACGTAGAAAAACTGAGAAACTCTCGCCCAGTTGAAGTGCCCCTGCATCTTGTTTTAAAAATTATTTTTTCAATAAACTTCAATTTTAGAATTATATAAAAATTGCAGAGATAGCAGAGACAGGTTCCCATATGTCCCACCCACTTACACCTGATCACCTAGCTAAGTATTTGCTACATTTACTGTTGTTAAAATCACTCTCTTTTAACCCTTTGCATCCTGTGTTCTTGGGAAAGAAGTGACACGCACACCCCCAGTTAAAAAGGGAGGCGCACGCTCCATCTCCTTGTGGAGCTACTGTCTTCATACATTTGTTTTGGAATTCTGTATGTGAGATTTGTGTGTTCTCTCTCAAATTGTATGATTTTTAATTTAGGCAAGAGAGTTTTTTTGCGATACTTTGGGGTTGAACCCAGGACCTCACACATACTTTGCAAGTGCTCTACCACTGGGCTGCACACCCAGCCCTTTTTCTTTTTTCTTTTTTTAATTTTTTTATCTTGAAATAGGGTCTAGCTAAGTTACACAAGCTACCTCTGGCCTCAAACTTGGAATCCTTCTGCCTCCACCTCCTGCATTGCTGGGATTACAGGCATGAGGAACCACACCCAGCAAGAAAATTTCTGAAGTGATCTTGGAGATGTTCTTCTCTACCACTACAAAAATACCCATTACTTCCAACTGGTTTACTTAAAAGTTTTTCATTTTATGTACTTTCGTTTTTTTGTATAGTTACCTACTACATTATTTCATAACCAGAAAGTTTGTGGCTGCCATGAAACATTTATGGCTTCAGTTATTTTCCTTCATGTCTTTAGGTTCTTGATTTATTTTTTCCCCCTCAAACCAAAACTAGCTCCCCTGCTTTTACCTTGAATGTAGGGGGAATGAGTTGGGACATGATCTGTTAATGTGTTGTCTTTTTTAGCACATATATCCAGTTTATACTCAGATTCTAATGCATATTTTGTGTTTTGTTTTCACATGGCAGATGAGAGAAAACAAGAAATCTATAGAGAAGTTAAAGGATGTTATTTCAATGAATGTGTCAGAACTCTCAGAGGTAAAGCTACCTACATTTCCTGCAGGGTATTAATCCAGTGTCGTCGTTTTGTTGGGGAGCAAAAATTTGATGTATGCTAAACTATGTAAAAAATGAAAGCAGTGTGATGTTTGGTTGGGAAAATGTGACTTTTTCTTTTTGAATGAATTGACTAATAAGAGTGTTTTGTCTTAGGTTCAAATTGCCCTTAATGAAGCTAAGCTTAGTGAAGAGAAGGTAAAGTCTGAATGCCATCGGGTTCACGAAGAAAATGCTAGGCTTAAGAAGAAGAAAGAGCAGGTAAAGGGTTTACATCATAGTAATGTAAACTGGAGAGCCGACATCGTTGGCGCTCAGTGACCATTTCTCAGGTTTGGTTGTGAGGAGAGGAAGTGCTTATGCAGGTACCTGTTCCTAGGATGCAGAGTTTAACCGTGCTTCCCGGAGCTGCTCCATTTGTTCTGTGTTTTCTGTTCTGATGTAGCAGCTCTCAGGGTGACCGGCCTTTATTTTGTGAAATAGTTATTAACCTGAGGAGTCCCAAAGAGGCAGTGGTTTGGCTCTTTACACCAAAGAGTTAAGTGTGCTATGCTCCTCCTCTGAGCAATTCCGTCTTCACTGGCCACGGGAGGTTCTGCGACCAGGAGTCTGGATTCAGGAGTCTGTGAGCTGTGCCGATCCATTCCTGCTAGAAGTAAATTATTTGAATTAACTGTGAACACCCAAAGGAGGCGGTAGTCAGGATCAGTCTCCTGAGCGTTTTAGGCTTTGGGCGGGATTGTCTTTTTTTAAATTTTTTTGGAGTCAAGGTCTCAGTATGGAGGTCAGACCAGCCTTGACCTCCCGATCCCCTGCCTCAGCCTCGAAGTACTGGGATGGCAGGAGTGCTGAGGTTCTTGTTACAGCTCTAAGGGTTAGGGTGGCGCTCCTCTCCCTGCACTAAGACCTTAGTCCCTAGCGCCAGGCCAGCAGGTGGCGTGACTTCCTGCTCTCCTGTCTGACTCATGGGCCTGACATGTCTCATACAAAGCCACGTGTGTTGATTCTCAGTTGCAGCAGAAAATCGAAGACTGGAGTAAATCACATGCAGAGCTCAGTGAGAAAATCAAGTCATTTGAGAAGTCTCAGAAAGACTTAGAAGTTGCTCTTACCCACAAAGATGATAATATTAATGTAAGTTCATTCTTATGAATGCGCGTCGCCTCTGAGTTCTTCTGAATTAAAATGGAGAAGCTCTTACATGCTTTTGCGTCTCTCTAGGCATTGACTAATTGCATCACACAGCTCAATCAGTTAGAGTGTGAATCTGAATCCGAGCCTCAGAAGGAAGGAGGAGATGAGTCAGATGAGTTAGACAGCGGAGAAGTGGGAGGTAAGGGCGTTCTCAGGGAGGGTGGACCCCTTCTCACCCTCTTGTGCACTGTTGCTTCTTTTCAGCCGGCTGAATTTCTTCTTAGGCTTTAGAGTTGTAGCATCTGACGCTGGACTTGCAGCCATGTCTGCTGGGCAGAGGAGGGTTTGCCGGGTGTAGCGCAGGAGCAGGCACGCCGAGAACACTGATTTTGTGTTTTCGTCAACTAGATACGTACACTGGAGCTGCGTTAGTCACGTGTTGCACCTCAAGTGTTGAACACTATACAGTAGGAGAAACTTGTTCTCATCTTATGGAGAGGATATTTGATTTTAACATTCATTTTCTCTGTAGCTCTGCGGTTTTAAGGTCCACAAACTGTTTGCGGAGTACTGAGGTGGCTGGAGTCATAACTTAAGGCTGTGAAAGTAGAGGCTAGAAGACAGCAGGAAGCCAGAGGGTAGCATGTTTAGTGATGGGGAAAATGTCTGTGGATTGCATCCTCCACATGGTATATGGCTTGCATAGTGGGTGTGTTAAACTTCTCTTGGCATCAGATTTGGGAGGAACAGAAGAGTGAACCTTTCTGAATAAGGGAAGTTTATTGAGAAAAGTGGAGGCAGGTCTAAGAGATGAGAAAGGACTTTATCTCATGTTGCCTTGCTCAGTGACAGTCCAGACAACAGTTCTGTTGTATAAACTGGAAACTCACTTTTAAGATCTAAATTTACAGTCAGCCCAATCAGTTGTGTTGGTTACTTTGTTTTTTCTTCGAATATTTGAGCATGATCATTGTTTAGTTAGGGTAAGAAAGAAAATGTAGAGTTAAAAAGCAAAAAAAGAAAAAGCAATTAAAGCCTTTTGTGTTTTAGGTGACCGGAGTGAGAGGATGAAAAATCAGATTGAGCAGATGATGGACGTCGCTCGGGTATGGTCCTTTTTGTAGGCTCCCTTAAGTGCCTGGGAATTTTTGCAGTGCCTCATTCTTAGTAGTAGTATTTTGCATTTACACATGTGAATGGGGTACAGAGTAATAAGTCTGTTGATAGATCCATTATGCAGCTATCAAATCAGTGTTGCTTACACTTCCACCTCCTGAAACATTTTACAGAACAAGATAAACAAAAAAACCAAAAGATAGCCAAAGGAAAAAAATTTTTTACTTAACATATAATGACAGTCAAATGCAACCATGGGTTATACCCTGATTATTATTTTTATTTTTTATTTTTATAGAATTGCATTCTGTATTTTGGGTTTTTTTTCTGTCCCTCTTTCCCCTCTACATTTTTCCCTCCCCATCCCCATCCCCCATCATCCACTCCCTCCCACTAGTGCCCACGCTGCTCATGTTGCGTTCACTTATATTTTTCATCTTACATGACTGTACATTTATATATATATATAAACCTATATGTTTAACTATAAATACACATATATATACACATGTATACATTTATATATTTATGGCTTGGATTTAGCTTAGTTGGTAGAGCACCGCTTTGCAGTCCCTGAGGTCCCAAGTTTGATTCCCAGCAGTGCAAAAGTGGGAGGACATGGTAATCCACTCCTGAGGCAATCCCCAAACATTCGGCCATTGAAAACCCTATAAGGGTCGCTATGAGTTGGACACGACTTGATGGCACCTCACAACAACAACATACACACACACACACACACACACATATATTTATAGTTGTATATATAATTGTTTTTTTTTTAAGGTAGATTTAGCTCCTGCATATGACTGGGTAATTTTGCTTAAAATGGTATTTTCCAGTTCTATCCATTTTGCTGCAGATGACAGAGTTTCGTTGTTCTTTACTGCTGCATAATATTGCATTGTGTATCTATGCCACAATTTTTAATCCAACCCTCTGTTGATGGATATCTGGGTTGATTCTGTACCCTTGCAATTGTGAAGAGTGCTGCATTAAACATGGAAGTACTATGTCTCATTTTTAAGAATACATTTCTTCTGCAAATTTTAGAAACAAACTGCAGTATCACTAGTTGAAGAGGATCTAAAACTTTTACAACTTAAGCTAAGAGCCTCGATCTCCACTAAAAGTAACCTGGAAGGTAGGTTCTTCTTAAGGAGAAACTGCCATGTTTTGGAAAGTTTTGAGATTTTATTGGAAAGATAAAGAGGGGGTTCTTGCTCTCCCAGGTCTCGCTCCTCTCAGCACCGCCCCCCAGCCCATTCCTCAGGTCCTGTGCACACATGTGGAGATGACTCTTCTGTCCTTCCCAGATCAGATAAAGAAACTGGAAGATGACTGCCGCTCTCTGCAGTCCACCAAAGGTGTCCTGGAAGACGAGTGCAACACTCTGCGGCAGAAGGTGGAGATTCTGAACGAACTCTACCAGCAGAAGGAGATGGCTCTGCAAAAGTACGATTTTCCTCGCTTGTTGTTACTAAGATTGTTACTATGCCAGGGTGTGAACGCAGGCCAAGGATTTTATCTGTCTTAAGTTTAGTTATAATTTTTCCATTTGTAATTAGTAGATATTTGTGCTTCTTCCTTTATGCTTTGTTTCTCATACTTGGATTTTTCTTTCTGTTCTAACCAGTTGTCAGAAATTACTGCCTAATTCATAGGAAGGGGGCGTGGTTATTGATGGGCATTGCTACTGCTATGCAAGTCCTGGTGTTCTGAAGACCCACACTTTCTGTGGCTCTGCTACTTACATCACTTTATTTTCCTCGTGGTTGCCTCTGTAATTCTGATATGTTGTCATTTGTTTTGCTAGCGCTTAACATCACCTTTAAAGATCCTGAGTGATTTTTATGACAAATTTTTTAGTAGAATAAAAACTCAAAGCCGGCCACGGTGGCGCACACCTGTAATCCCAGCGACTTGGGAGGCAGAGGCAGGAGGATGGCAAGTTCGAGACCAGAGGCAGTCTGCGTAACTTAGTGAGACCTGGTTTCAGACAAAATAAAAAAATGGGCTGTGGGTGCAACTCAGTGGTCCAGCACTTGCAAAGCATGCAAATGTGAGGCCTGGGTTCAACCCCCAGGACCGCAAAAAAAAAAAAAAGTAATATTTAATTACTGAGCGAAGGCTTCATAAGTTTTGGACTTCTTAATATTGCCAAGTGTTTGGACTGAACATAAAAGAATGTAATTGCGGCAAGGACATTAGGAGTTTTGGTTACAGAGGTGCTCATTTGGAGTATATATTTCGTATTCATCTTCTGAAATACACATCTCAAATTTGGAGCTAAGTATCCTTTCTTTTTTATTTTTTAAAATACAAGACACACTTTATTTTGCAAGAACTAGGTATATTTTTGCAGTTCATTTGAATTTTTTTCTCCAAAAACTACCCAGATTTTCTAAAAACAGGTTTTCTGCGGGAGATACCATTTGTATTTACTCCTGTACTTTACTCTTCAGCCTATTTGGCAATCTGTAAGGAGCTGTATCTTGCTGGGCAAAATTAACCTTTTTTTAGGTGTGTGGGCTGTCACTGCTTAATGGCGTTAAGCATTGAAGCCATTCTGTGCTTGCCAGGCAACTGGTCTAGATTCTGCAAATTCTGTTGAGGCCAGTTCTACACGCCTGGCCTGCTTCAGAGAAATACTTCCCATTTCAGCGCTTTTTTCTTTAAAAGCACCTGTCTGCCTCGGATATGAATCTGAATCAGTGAAAGGCAGCCATTTTCCTTCATTGCACCGGCGCCTGTTGCCCAGCCCCTGTGGAGGCCTTCGGCCACTGCCTCTGGTTGGTACTCTGCTACCTGGCCCCACTGGTGGTTCAGACCCATGGCGCGTGTTCTGCCAGTCACCTACTCGCCCAGCTCCGCTCTTCGTTTCTTCCACCTTTTCCACACTGGCTCATCTGCACCCGAGCTGCGTGAGCGGACTCTGTAGTACCAGGGTGTCCGTGTCGCCAGAGGCTCAATGTCTGTGCGCGGTGTGCTTTCCAGCTGCTGGACTCTTCTGTTCTTTTTTAAATTTTGTCTTTCTCTCTCTAATTGATTGAATACTTTTAATTATTCTGCTTTCCCCTGAGTAAGTCTGCTGTGGTAATAGGTTATTTTACTCGTATTCTTAGGATTACCATATTGAAAGTAACTAGCAGCAAACTAGGAGATTTGCCTCTCTCTGGGCTTTGACTTAGGTACCACTGTAGTAACATGTTAATATCCCATATACCACATGTTCATATTCCATGTACCACAAACTCTATAAGATTTCTTTTGGGGGAGGGGCAGTACTTGGGGATCATTCCCAGGGCCCAGCACATATTTTACAAGCCGTTCACCACTGGGTTGCACCCCAGCCCACTTTTAAGATTTTATTTTGAGTCAGGGTCGTGCTTAAATTACACAGGCTGCCTCTGGCCTTGAGATTGCAATCCTCCTACCTCTGCCTCCTAAGTCATTGAGATTATAGGTGTGTGTCACCATGCCTGGCTTCTGAAAAGCGTTTTTATTGTTTTCTATAGTGCTGCCACACAGTATTCACTGAACTCATATACATATTTAGAGTTCCTGTAGTTCTTCGTTCTACTTCTTCATTCTACGGAAAGAGTGTGCTTTGGTGATATCTTTGATAAGTATATCTTTGTTTGGAAAGTGTCTTCATTTACACTCCATTTTTAAACCATCTTTTTACCTAGAATTTTGGCAGTTACTTAACTTCAGCACTTTACATATAGCCAATTAATTTATCTTCTGGTTTTAATAAAAGTTTCTTTAAGGAATTCTTCATCATACGTTCCCTTTCTCAAATCTCTCCCCCTGCCCTAGCTCCCTTAGCCGGGTTTCTTTTTGGTTTTTGGCAGTTATGTTGGGAAGTGCCTGGGAATGGACCCTCACCACCTCATATTTATACCGCTTGGTATAACTGCCTCTTGAATTTTAAGGTCTTCTTTCATAAATTAATTCTACCTCATTCTTCTTCTCCTGACTACAATTAAACATGTTACACTTTTTTAAAAGAAGTTTCTCCCGTGTCTCCTGCATTCTGAATTTGCTTCACTTCTGGGTGTTTTCTTCTGACCTGTCCTCTGTGTTGTGTGCTAAGATCTCCACTTGTCAAGTCTGCTAAGAATCACTGAGTTACTGAGTTCTCAATTTCAGTTGCTGTGTTTCAGGATTTTCTTTGGGGTGGGGAGGGAAGGCAGGTACTCTACCAGCTGAGCCACACCCCAGTCTTTGCATTTCTCTCCGGAGCCCCAGGCTTGCAGTGTTTCCCAGGCTTGCCTTGAACTCAGTCCTCCGCCTCCCCCTCCCAAGTGGCCGGGACTACAGGTGTGCTGCCGTGCCCCCTGCGTCTCAGCTGCATGGTTCCGATTCTGTTGTCAAATTCATCAGCTTGACTTTTACTGCCTTAAATGCTTAAGGCGCAATTATTTTAAAATCCGAGTGACAATCACGTGCTTAGGTTTTGCTCGCTGTCTCCTCTTGTGGAAGCTTGGTCTGTTTCGAATGAATGGAAAACAGCGTGTGAGATAATTGCAGAGGAAGTTTGAGGCCTCGGATGTTGTCTTCCTACCGAAGATTGGAGGTTACTCCTAGCCAGTGGCTGTCACTTTAGTCAGCAATCAAGGTCATTCAGAAATGGCTTAGTCCCTCCAGAAGGTATCGGGTTGCCTACTCAGTACCCCAAGTGTGCAGCATTTCTTACCCTCAACTCAAAACCTAGAGGGTTTCCCAGGAGTCCCCCGAAGTCAGAGCCCTAAATTCCACTTCCTCTTTCTCCGAACCCAGGAATTTGTTGAAGGCTGTAAGTGGCGCCACCTTCCTTGTCTTTCTGCATTGTCCTCAGTGTGCATGAACCTCGAGGACACGTGGCTTAAGCTGTCAGCCTCTCGTGGAATTCTGAGACCCTTCTCCACTGGACCTTGGCCACGCAGATGTCTTCACTGTCTCACGAGCTCTGATGCCTTCAGGCACATTGTTGATATTTTTGTCCAGATATTTGGATTAGGTTATCCATCATTGGAAACACAATTTTCTTTGGCCAGCCTCCCTTCCTCCCTTTCTTCCTTCCCTCCCTAATAGGTTTTGAGACAGGGTCCTCCTGCCTCGGTCACCTCAGTGCAGGATGAAGATAAGAACATTTTTAGACCATCAGGTATCACTGTCTTCACAGTCCTTGTTATCGTTAGGTGGACATTGGGAGCTTCACAATTAGGGGTGATTGGTTTTCAGTAGAGAACACCCTCATCATGAGGCAGTTCCAATTAGTTTTCTGGGTGATAAATCTTGCAGTTACACCTGTTTGCCTCTTTCTTTAATCACAGCTCTGTTGAACTAGGTAGTAGGAGTTTGGTGTCTGAAGCATAAAACTATTCTGTGGTTAATGATACAGTTAGAAGACATGTATTAAAAGGTTTTTTGACTATATCTTTATCATGGTACTAGGACTGAGCAATAGTTCTTCTGTGACAAAATAAGTAATGAGTGCCCTTTCCATGACAGAAATAAGAGAAGTAATTCTCCTCTCTTATCCTGATAAGTTCAACTGTGTTAGGTTGGTGTGAGCCTAACCTCTTCTCCAGCAGAAGAGACTTCCCCTGGGAGCACGCGGTGTTTTAGTCACTGGTGGGAGGATAAGGGAGAGTTTAGAAAATGCCAGGGACTTGCTAAGAGGCCAGCCTTTGGTGTCCTAAACGGTGGGGAAGTTTGCGTGCCTTCCTCTGATGGTGTATGTTTCTACATATTAGAGGGGACGGCTGGCAGGTGACATTTAAATAGGGCTTCAGGCAGAATGCTGTGAAGACAGAGAGCCCTTCACTTGACAACTGGTTTTCTGTTAGGAAACTGAGCCAAGAAGAGTATGTGCGGCAAGAAAGAGAGCAGCAGCTGTCCTCAGCAGATGAAAAGGCAGTCCTGGCTGCAGAGGAAGTAAAAGTCTACAAGTGAGTGGAGCTTCTGGAAAGGGAGGCCACGGGCTCAGGGCACCAGCGTTCCGTCTCGGTTACATGGCTACAGGAAATTAGCACAGAAGCATAAGTAAAGGGTGGGAAGATTGGAATATTCGGTTCACACAGGAGAAAAACATTTTTTAACTGGTGAAAAAGTGTTTACAAAAGTTTCCTTAGACCCTTTGTTGGCAAGCCTGTAAGGGAACTCAGTTCGTGGATCAGGTTTGGGGGGCTCTGTTTATGGGAGTTACTCTTTAAGAAAGCAGTTTGCTGTGTAACAGAAACCACTAAAGTGATTGTGCCATTTGAGAGACCCAGTAGTCATAATTCTGTTTAATTTCTCATGGATAGAATTAAGAAATACCCTGTATGGAGGAAGATATTTCTAGCAGGGTTATTTGAGAACATACGGAAGAACAGAAATCATAACAGAATTATAACAGAAATTATAAATTATAAATTATAACAGAAGTTATAACTTATCACTTCAGGCCCTCTAGCCATTAAATGATAAATAAGGAAACTAATGTAGTGTTAGTGTTGATCATAGTGTACTCTTATTGTAGCTATGTAAAATGTTTTCATGTTCCCGAAGAAGACTTTAAAAGTATAACTGTTAGAGTAAAGGGAACATTGTCAGATTGTTTCAATTTTATTCTGTTGTGTTTTAACTGATAATCAAAACCAAGTGTGATTCTTAGGCAGAGAATTGAAGAAATAGAAGAAGAATTACAGAAAACAGAACGCTCATATAAAAGCCAGGTAAAAATTACACTGCCCTAACACTTGCGGAATTCTTTGAGATCCATTTCAGACTATGGTAACGGCTGTTACAGGGACCCTTAAACAAGTGTGTTTCATGTGTTCTTTTTCAGATTGCTGCTCTTGAGAAGAAAGCTCATGATAATTGGGTAAGTTTTGCTTTTTCTGTATTTTGTGCGTAGCCTTCATCATCTGAATCTGAATATTTTTTCTTCAATAGCTCAAAGCTCGTGCAGCAGAAAGAGCTATTGCTGAAGAGAGAAAGGAAGCTGCTAACTTAAGACACAAGTATGCAGTTTTGATACCTATACTGTCAGTGCATTTCAGAATGTTTTCAGTTTATGCTAGTTGGTATCTAATAAGGAAGTGATGGCTATTTCATAGTTAAGTCTGTTCTTTCTCAATATTCAAGATTGTTGGAAATGACCCAAAAGATGGCAATGCGTAAAGATGAACCTGTGATTATAAAACCAATGCCAGGAAGACCAAATCCACAAAACCCCCCCCGGAGAGGTAGGGAGCTTTTTGTAAAGGGCAGCATTCTATTTTTGGGTGCAGAACCATGTACATTGCGTTTTATTTCTGTGTGTGGTATGTTATGATGGCCTAGAAATAATCCCAAGAACCAAAGGGGGAAAAAAGCTGTCTTCATGTGGTAATGAGGCATTGGTGTCTTCAGGTCCCCTGAGCCAGAATGGATCTTTCGGCCCGTCCCCTGTGAGCGGTGGGGAATGCTCCCCTCCCCTGATGGCAGAGCCCCCTGGGAGACCCCTCTCTGCTACTCTCAGTCGGAGAGATGTGCCTCGAAGTGACTTTGGTGAGTACATTCTTACTTTGCAATATTACTTGGTTTCACATGGGCTTTTCCCTTTTGAGAATTCTAATGGGAAAAAAAATTTTTTTAGAATTTGGGTCTCTCTGGTATAGAGAAGAAAATTTCTTCATTTGTCTTGGTGGATAAATAGTTTACTCCAATCTCTGCTGCAGACAGAAAGCACTGATTTATTATTTTTCTGGTAATCCCTGTATGGTTTTTGTTTCTTTTAAACTTTTTTCTGTAAAGTGTAAATACCTATCTTTAAATTAAATTTCTGTTGGATTCCTCTCCTGGATATTATAAGAGTAGCCTTAAAACTTGAAAGTTTATAAACCAGGCACCGTGGCACATGCCTGGGAGGCAGAGGCAGGAAGATCACAAGTGTGAGGAACTGTCTCAAGATGGAAAATTAAATAGGGCGTGTGGGGTACACCAGTGGTAGAGCACTTCTAAGTATGTGCGAGGCCCTGGGTTCAACCCCCAAGCACCGGAAAAAAAGAAAACCAACCAAGCAAAAATCTTTATCGCTTACGCTGTATACCTACTTCCATTTCTCATTACTATAATGTGAAATGTCTTATTACCAATTCTAAAAATGTCTGTAATGCTAGTGAGATTAAAAGGTAAATTACATAGAGACTGAAAAAAAGCCAGCCTGTACAATTATATCACATCTGTAGCTTGGAATCCAGGACTGGTCCTGTTAATATGCATGGGGGTTGTTTGCTTTTTTTTTCCCCTGGTCTTTCAATCCAAGGAAGTTCTTGTTTTAGTTTTTTTTAAAGTCTCTGCATAAACAGAGAGATTGAGAGAGCTTTATTTATTTATTTGCTTTTAAAGTTTCTTAAGACATTGCCTCCCTGTGTAGCTCAGGCTGGCCTTGGACTTGTGATCCTTGTACATCACAGGTGGGCACCATACCTGATGGGAGACCTGTTCTAAAATTACTTCCCAGTTAGAGCTGAACCTTGACCTGTCCGAGGTTAGTTTGCTTCTGAAAGTACATATAAAGGCTGTGTCGTTTCTTTCTCAAGGACCAGTGGATGGGCCTTTACCTCGACCCCGATGGTCATCGGAAGCATCTGGGAAACCCTCTGGCTCTGGTAAGAGACCATGTAATTTCAGATGTTCTAAAGACGTGGGTGCGGGGCTGTTTGTTCTCCTTGTAGAGCGGGCAGATTGAGTGATCTAACCCCGTCCTCTGGCCTCCCACAGACCCAGGGTCGGGTCCCGCTCCCGTGGTGGACAGCAGCCCCAGGAGCTCCTCCCCAGCTAAGATGATGGATGAGGGCAAGGTAAGCTCCGCAGTCACTGAGCTGGAGGCGTGCCGGGCATGGAGCCCCTCCCGTGGCACAATCCCTGCCTCTGCTTCCATGGGCCTGACCCACTGGTGATTTCAAAATGGAACTCCTCCCCAAAGCCCGAAGGTCCCCAGCGCCCAGCATGGCCCCTGGCTGAGCATCCAGTTGCAGTCAGAGGGTGAGGCCTAACAGGGGCTTTTACTTGGCTTGGTGTTCCTGGAGAGGCCAGGAGGAGCACGAGCTGTCCTGTCTACTTTAAGTTGCATGGCAGCACTGGCCGCAGTCTTCTCAGACTCGGCACGGCACTGGAGTCTGGCTAGCTGAGTGCTGGTTTCTCCTTGCTTGTTTGGTTAGATGATTAACCACTTGAGAGCCTCTGCTGTAACTAAATGTGAACAGTCTTCACTTCAACTTTGTACCTGTGTTTCATGTTGAATGCTCTGGGGCAAAGTAAACTCAGTATAAATTATGTATTTCACTTGTCTGTGTTTGGAAGTATGCTGTTTAAAAATTCTCTTTGTGTACGGTTGTTCTCAAGTGGTGTCAAGTCGGGTCTGACTCCTAGCGACCCTACGTACAGTGGAATGAAACACTGCCGACACGGCCACGCCCGGCACTATGTCAGTACTTGTCTGCTATTCATAGGGTTTTCAGTGGCTGATTTTTGTTTTGTTTTGGTTTGGTTTTTGTTTTGTTTTCATTTTTTTGGTGCAGAGTAGGCTGCTGGGTCCTTCTCTCAAGCCTACAGCACCTGGTATTCCCAGGCGGACTCCCATCCAAGTTCTAACTAGGCCCGGCCCTGCTTAGCTTCCGAGATCTGACGGGATTGGATGCCACAGTGGTATGGCTGCAGGCCTTTTTATGAGGCAAACTGTATTTGGAATGATCTGAAATGATACTCTGAATAGTTTCCTTTGCTGGAAGTGAAGCAGTGGTTCACTGAAACAGTGACTTACCTGGGTCAGACCAGTCGCAAGCAGTGGCATTACCTGTTCACAGAAGTCCATTCTCTTGTCATTGCATAGCTGTTGCAGCTATTCAGCCTTCTATTCGTCCCTCAAGGTGCTGTTCTCCATGGCTACCGTGACTTGTTAGTTTCCTACCCGGTTTCCCATAGGAAATGAGGAGTCAGTGTCTCATATGCAGCACTCCTCATGCACAAAGGGAAACGGGAGCTTCGCTTTCCTAATTCATGTGTACAGCATTCTATTGGAAATCACTTCCAAGTTCCAGGGTTGGACACCAGGACTCCACAGCTCTTGAGTTTGGATAAGACCCAAGATCCCTTTGCATTGGAAGATTTCAAAGACAGTGGAGTCCCCTTTGTTACAGAGAAGCCAAAGTGGAAGAAGCCCACACTCGGAGTGAAACCTGGTATCAAGTTCAGGCTCAGCCTGTGGCTTTCAGCAAATTACTCCATATTCGTGGTATTTAAGATAAGATTGTCATACTTAGGGATTTAAAGATCTGAGAACTTGAGTACTATGTTGTTGCTAGGTGCCGTTGAATGCTATCTGACTCATACTGGCCCTGTGTACAACAGAACGGGACACTCCCCAATTCTGCCAGGCACATGATCTTTTTTTATGTGTATGCCCATTGTTGTAGCCACTGTGTCAGTCTATCTAGTTGAGTCTTTTGTTTTTTGTTGACCTACCACTCTCCCAAACATGATGTCCTTCTCCAGGAATCAGTCCCTCCTGACTGCATGTCCAAAATACATGTCACAGTGTAGCCATCCTTGCTTCCAAGGAGCACCCTGGTTGCACTTTTAGGACGGATCTGTTGGTTCTTCAGCAGTTGAACACTCTAAAGAGCTTACCGGAGATTCTCGGATAGTCGTGATTATGACTTGCGTGGAGGGTGGGTTTTCTGTCTCCTGTGTTCCCTCCACTGCTGACGTATAGAGGTGGACCATGGTGACTGGAGGGATCGATTTCCTCTGAAGTTGATCCCACGGTGTATGGGATGACTTTTGTCAGGAACCCTCTTAACGCTCCACTCATTTCCTGTCCTGGGCAGGTACCAGCAGCAGCACGAGTGGTTCAGTGGAGCCGCTGGTTCCTGGGCCTCCCTGTGACCTCCCTGGGTGTCGGGAGAGCAGGCGGGAGGGGATTTGTTGCACTGACTGCTCTGTGAACAGGTGCACATTGTCAGCCTTGCTGGTTTTCAGCTTTTACTCGTGTTGGGGCTTTGTCTTATCAAGACATTTCAAACTTTAATTGCTTCTGTTTGTTCTGCAGGTTAATATGGCTACCAGTGGACCCCCTCCTTTCCCCAGGGTGCCTCTCATGGGCCCCCCGATGGGAGGCCCATTCCCACCACCCCCGATGGGAGGCCCTGTCCCCCCACCTCTTCGGTATGGGCCGCCGCCTCAGCTGTGCGGGCCGTTCAGGCCCCGGCCGTTTCCGCCACCCCTCGGTAAGACACTGTGCGAGGTGGTGACTGACACAGGGTCTCTGCTGTGCTGAAGGTGCTGCTGCAGGCTCGGGGGAGTCCAGCTCCCCCTCTCCTCCAGTGTCTCAGCACACAGGTGCCAGCTTTCTGCTCCACACAAGGAAAGGGGCTGGTCACAGGAACTCGGGGGGTGGTGCAACACCACTGGCTGCACGCTGTGGTAGATGGAGACATGGCTGACACACACCCTTGTGGTGGCCTGTGGGTCACAGATGTGCCCTTCCTACAGCACAACACTTATAATCACCCACGGCCCCAGCACACGCGATAGGCTCCGAACGATAGGCTCCAGCGATTGGAGTGGAGAGGGAGGAGGTCGAGGGGATGCAGGCAGGGCAGCCTCGTCCACCGCTGTACTGACTCAGGTGCAGCTGGAAGGCCTTTGCCAGTCAAAGCAGCGCCTGGGTCTGGATGGCAGTGCTCCGCCCAGGCTGAGCTACTTACTGCAGGGATTTTGTTTGATTTCCTTTATCAAGATTTCTTTGTTGCAGGAGCAACATGGGGGTGGGACAGAGAAGAAGCAAATAAGTGCAAAGTACAGGATGCCATGGGAGGAAAACCCCAGGTGAAATGCGCTGTCCAGTAGGCGATCGGCAGCTTGCTTTAACCTCACCATCTGGCCGCCCGGGGCACGCGGTCCTCCCAAGTGCAGACAGAGCTCGTGAGGCAGAGGCCCAGTTGTGCAGTGAAAAACACACAGGGTTGGCACCCATTGGAACCATGTCTGACCCTGTGCTGCTGAGACTGGCTGACCATGGGCTACAACCTCAGCTTGCTGAGCCCCAGTTTTCCTCATTGCTCAGGGCAGGCCGCAGCCACGGGACTTTGTGCGGCCGGGAGGAACGGAAGCCTGTATTAATGCATGCGGACTGCTTTAAACTCCAACCTGTTCCTCGCCTTCACTTGTCTTCACTTTTGTCTTCCAGTTCCGGGTATGCGTCCGCCATTAGACTTATGGGAGTACGCCCCGGGCGCGCCACCTGGAAAACGGGACCTGCCTCTGGACCCTCGGGGATTTTTGCCAGGACACGCACCATTTAGACCTGTGGGCCCACTTGGTCCAAGGGAATACTTTATGCCTGGCCCCCGATTACCGCCGCCAGCCCACGGCCCCCAGGATTACCCGCCACCATCTGCTGCAGGAGACCCGCTGTCTGCAGGTCCCAGAGATGAGCCATCCCCGGCCTCGCAGAATAGTGGCCAGGACTGTTCGCAGGCTTTAAAACAGAGCCCCTAACTGACCTCTGACATTCAGTTGGAGAGCAAGTGGGCTTGTTATTCTTTACAATAAAAGATGGCATCGGTTTCAGAATCCAAAAGTTTTAAAAGGTTTTCAGTACTAAGCTGCCTTGGCAGTGTGCATTTTTGAGCCAAACAATTAAAAAATATCAATTTCCCCTCTGAATAAAAATCACTTAGGCTACAGCATCCTTCCAACTTTGAAATGTGCAATAAATACCTGTGTTATTTCAGTTAATGTAGCATATGTAATTGCTAAATGATTTTAAATGGCATAAAAATGAACATTTCCTGTGGAAATGCTTTAAGAACATGTATTTCCATTGTCCTATTTTTAGTGTGTAACAGTTGGATACAGAGCAATGGTGTTTACAAGCTTGGTCTTTCTCTCCACCCCCAATGTGTTCTCAAAGACTGTTCTGCTAAAAATGTTTACTCAAGGATCATACATTTTATCTCCCCTACTGCCGAAGTTCTTTGTAGTAATAGTTCATAAAAGTTTGTTAATATTTCTCAAGTGTCTATTGATTCCTTGGGTTGTCGAGACGTGCGCCATTTAGGAAACGCGTGAACCCAGGCTTCAGGACTGAAGACAGTGACTCGGCAGCATGCTCCCTGTGCTTGCCGCTCAGGAGGGTCAACCTTGGCTACCTGGGAAATGGACAAGGGGTTTCCTCCTATTTCAGAGACACCAGAGACATCTTGCTTAGCATTTCTGTGCCTTTTTACAACTCTCCCTACCCAAGCGCAGCTGCAGCCATACCACTGTGGCATCCAATGCCGGCACGTCTGGGAAGCTAAGCAGGGTTGGGTCCGGTTAGTATTTGGATGGGAAATTGCCTGGGAACACCAGGGTGCTGTAGGCTTAGGAAAAGGACCTGGCAACCCACTCCCAAAAATCAATCTGCCATTGAAAACCCCATGGATAGCAGAGAAGCACTGACAATACTGCTAGGTAGGCATGGCACAGCGTCAGGTAGTATTTCCTCTGTGTACTTCAGGTCGCCATGAGTCAGACCCGACTTGACGGCACCTAACAAGGATGACTGCCAGGTCAAGTTTTCCCAGTGTGAGTTCACATCAGCACAGGGGTTGGACCTGGTGTTCTGCTGCTTCTACCATTCTGCAAAATGAAAATAATATATTCTCACTCTAGGGAAACATTTATTTTTGTGGTACTGGGGGCTGAACCCAGGGCCCCACACATAGACTTTTTACGTGCACTCTACCACTGAGCTGCACCCCTACCCCCTTTATATTTTTTACCTTGAGACAAGGTCTCCCTAAGTTGTGCAGGCTGCTTCTGGCCTTGAGCCTGAAATGCCCCTGCTTCTGTTCTCCCAAGCTGCAGGAATTTATAGGCATGCACCACCATGCCCAGCGGAAATTTCTCTAAAATACTTGATATATTCTCCTTCCCACATCTTGCTGCTGATTCTCAAAGAATATGACCAAAAACAATTCATAGAGAGATGCCGTGAGAAAGCATGAGGACAGTGAGGCTTACAGCATGTCTTTGGTCAACAACCAGGGGCTGAACCTCGTTCTTTTTTGATAGATACTACTGTAGAATTAGTATTGGAATATTAGATTTAGAATCTGGAATTACCCAAACCTTAAGTCTTATACCCATTGCTATACTGTCTTTAAAGTTCTTCAAATATGTTAATTATAGGAATTAGCACATTTTTAGAGATTTAAGATTTAGATCAACTTAAAATTACAAAAGGCTGAAGCTTTTATTCATTGCTAGCCTACATGCTAGAGTCCTATGAGGTAATGATATAGAAACCTAGAACCTGATATGTCATTGTTGGGATGTTAAATCTAAGAGTACTCTAAAACCAAGCAAAAATTTCAGTGTGAAATAAAATATTTTAAATTTTTTATTTTATTTTAGACTACTGTCTTTACATAAGATCTCTTAAAGAAGATAAAAGTAGAAGTTCTTTAATCCATTGGGCTCCATGTAACTTCAAGAATAGAAGAAATTTTATCTAAGAAAACTTGCACAGAATAGCATATGCTATTTTTGACCATGTAAAGTAAGGTTAGCCTGCAGCCATACCATGTGGCGTCCGATCCTTTCAGATGTGGGAAGCTAAGCAGGGTCGGGCCTGGTTTGATGGGAGACCGCCTGGGAACACTAGGTGCTGTAGGCTTGGGAGAAGGACTGGCAGCCCACTTCCAAAAAACAATGAGCCACTAAAAACCCTATGCATAGCAGAGAAGCACTGACAATGCTGAGCAAGGCACAGTGTCGGGGAGTGTTTTGTTCTGTTGGACATAGGGTTGCTTGAGTCTGACCCAACTCTACAGCACCTAACAACAAAATAAGGTTAAGTCCCAAGACGTCTGAATTTATCAACCTCTTAAGGACAGAAAATAATCCCAAAGGTAATAAAACTCCTAATTTTTACCTTCCCCCCCACCCCCCAGACAGGGTCTGACGAAGCTGAGGCTGGCCTTAAACTTGCTAGGTAGCCTAGGCTGGCTTCAAACTCATTATTCTCCTGCCTCAGCTTCCTAGGTGCCGGGACAGGTTTCTGCCACCACGTTATGCCAGCTAAAAAGCTAATCTAGTAGGAAAAGTAAATTAGTTTTTGAACTGTAAACTTCAGCATGTTCCCGCTCAAGCGCTCTGTATCCTGTATCTTACACAGAAGTCAGAGATGCAGATTCCCATGTCGCTGTCACAGCACTTCTCTCACCTACTGGCACCATTACGCAGCACAGCCCCAAGCCGGCTGCCAGTGCACACACACAACAGGGACGTCTCCCTTGGCTAACTCAAGTTTAGTTTTGTTTTGTTTTGTTTTCAGTACTGGGGGTTGAACCCAGGGCCTCGTACCTGCTTGCTCTGCAAATGCTGGACCACTGAGCTGTACCCCCAGCCCATTTTTTACTTTTTGAGACAGGGTCTCGATAACTGCCTCTGGTCTTGAACTCGAGATCCTCCTGCCTCTGCCCCCCGAGCCACTGGGATTACAGGCGTGCGCCACCGCAACCAACAAAGTTTTTTTCTTTCTTGAGAGGGTTTCCCTATGCAGCCCAGGCTGTCCTCAAACTCAGGACCCTCCTGCCTCACCTTGCAAGTGCAGGGATTACTGGCCTGTGCCATTGAGGCAGGCTAAATTGGACTTCTTACCTCAGAGGTTATGTGTACTTCAGACCTCACCTCCAGCTCTAGGCTGAGTGGCTGCAGCTGTCTCTCGTGACACAGCAGTATTTCAGCCTGAAGGTCCATCTGCTACAGTTGTGGTTACTGTCCAGTGCTGATTTTTTTTCCACTGGAAAGTAAATTCTTATGGGATGGGGAATGTTCTGTGTTAATTGCTTTAAGACAATCTGTCATTTTTCTCAGGTCTGAAAGCTAAGCTAACCAACAGTGTTCAATTAAAGTTTAACGCCGGTGAAAGACATGTGCAGTTCACAGAAACCACGTGCCTGTGATGACAGAAGGTGCTTCATATAAATGATCTCTGATAGATACGTCTATGAGGAAATAGAAAACAATGTTAGTTTTGCTACATTTTAATAGAAGGTGCTGTGGGATTACTTTTTAGGTTTCATCAGCAACATCAAACACAGGGTACAGGGCAGTGCCAAGCACCCTAGAAAGTTGACATGACAGAGAAGGTACAGTTCTTGCCCTTTGAGGAGCTTACGGTCTGGAGATTTAACAACTTGTGCGTAAGGGCTGAGTGAACAACAAACTAAGGCAAATTCTTCATCCCCAGGCCGATGGTGGGTGGGCTGAAGCATTTTAGCATTTGAAATGAACCCAATCGAGATGAAGGGCAAGACTACATTTGGTTGAGAATTCTTTCAGACTCATACAGTTTTTATTAACACTGAAGCTAGTAAACAGAGTTAAACTACAGACAACTGAAAGTGAAGACTAGAGCTGGTGACGTGCAAGGGTGAAAACAATTTAACGTGATTACTTATCTCAAAAAGGAACGCACTGGATGGTATGAGGGTTATTCCACTAGTTTAGAAACAGGCCAGGGACTGAGGCTGGATTACCAGGATCCACTGCTCATTTAAAAGTGAGTGTTAAAATGTGCAGGTTCTCTGCCTCACCCACAGAGAGCCCATCAACAATCCTTAATGTCCTGTGTATCAAATGTCCCCCTTGTGTACTCTGAAAGTTTTATTTATACCTGTTAATTTAGAAGTAATGTAAATGTCAAAGGAAGGTCATGAGCTGCGTATTTCCGTATGGATGAATGGCAGCCTAAGTAGGCAATACATGGCAATCCCATCAATGTTAACAAAAATACTCTTTCCAAATTTGCACACTCACGCTCTGAGAGGTCTGCAGGTTTTAAGGTTTCACAATCTGTTGTGAGACGAGCAGCAGTTACTCCTGCAGCATCTCACTAGCATCTATCTGACTCAGTCACTTCAGATTATGCAATTTAGAAGACACTGTACACCCACCTAAAAGCCTGTAATTTTTCTAGGGGTCCCAAT
Source organism: Pedetes capensis (assembly GCA_007922755.1). NCBI lineage: Eukaryota > Metazoa > Chordata > Mammalia > Rodentia > Pedetidae > Pedetes > Pedetes capensis. The sequence goes on along the minus strand of VMDO01000690.1, from coordinate 108,714 downwards.
ACCCATCCCAGGATCTAACAGAAAGAATAACAATGCGATGCAGAGCAGCTGGCCAACACGACCACAAACTTGCTCCCCTTCAGAAAAACCAGCGAGCCACCTGGAAAAAAGAAATCACAGCGAAGACTGGGCAACACTCCTTGTGGGACCCTGACCTGGCCAAGGCACATACACTTTCTGAGCAGGAGAACCATCAGGTCAGGGTGACGTGAGGCCGCCTCTAGGGAGCAGCCTATAACGTTCAGCCAGACGTCCCCAGACAGCGTAACTGGTCCAATTCCTCACAGAGCCGTTTGGAACCATCCTACCCACCGCATCCCAGAGTCTGAAGTTAACCCGATCCAAAGGAGCGTAACTGGAGCAACAGTGAGCAATGTGTAAACTGGAGCACATTCTTATTGCTGTATTAAGGTTGGAGGCGCACATCCGCCGCGACAGTATTGTTCCCGGAAGCGGCGTAGACATAGTGGTAAATCAGAAAACAGACCATTAATTGCACAATGAATAGAAGAGTAAAAATCTGTCTCAAAATGTACAAGAAACCTGTATCCAACAGTCTGGTGTGTCAGTGACGTGGTGGACGTGGAGTTGTGTGGCACAGCCTCGCAATGGACTCGCTGGCCTCCTGGCACGGGCACGGCTCACTTCCTGTCGGTTGAGGGGTGACGACGCTGTACAGAGCTGGGATGGCTTCGACTGAGTGTAACGTTCACAAGGCCCAGGGTACTCGCATCACGATCACTCCTTGTGCAAAGTTTGGTGCAGATGAAGATAAAGTGGTTTCTTGGTCAATAGCTGCAATTTCTTCCTTTTAAAGTCAGTGGGTTTCTTGTATCTGCAACCACAATAGAGAAACAGTTGTTTAGAAGACTTCGGTCCTGGACCTGTTCCGATGTTACACTCAGGATGTACGAATGGGACCACCCTCACTCACAGTTCTATCACGATGGGCCCAGGTTTGATCTCATCCATCTCCATGAAAGCAAAGCACTTGGTGCTGGTGAACCTTTTCTTAGGCTTATAGTGCTTGAATTCAAAGAAGATAGCTGCACCTAGGGAATTTAAGCAAACCACGTCAGCCACAGGCCGTGCCTTGCCCCTGGCCTATTAGTGTTATCACCAGAAACAGATGAGCAAGCAACCGCTGGCGTCATTCTACACAGTAACCTGTGTCAAACACAGTCGAGGACGTGGGACTTGGACTTACTGTGTCTGGACAGAGAGACTTTTCTCCCTGTCCTCTGATTCCACAAAGCACGGCAAAGCGTCCCGAGCTGGACTGGCTGAGGGCGCACATGACCCGCACCAGTGGAATCAGGAACCACTGAACAATGTAGAAGAGCAAATCCCGAAAGAGGAAGGCAGCAGAGACAGTCTGAAAAGGCCCTTGCTCTAGGGAGAACAGGCGTGGAAGAGTCCCTAAGATAGCTCGGGCTTCAGTGGCTTCTTTCCCTGAAACTCGGGGTTGTCTGGAATCCAAACCCCACAAGTCATATGCGGGGTCAGTTGTAAAATGGGACCTGATAGCTTCTTCGGAGTCCAAAGCCCTATGTGTTTTGCCCTCTGTGATTGCCCATGTCTGCATCAAGACTGCTACAGAAGGAAAGGCCGAAGGTAGGCCTACTCTCTTCCTTTCCTGAGCAATCAAGTGACCATGAGGAACTTATACAGTTCTGTGTCCCTGAATGGGAGGACGCAGTAATCCACGCCTGAGGCAAGCCCGAAACAAACAGCCACTGAAAACCCTATGAGGGTCTCTGAGTCGGACCTGGCTGAAGGGCACCTAACAACATGTCCCTGAAGCCCAGCAGGAGACGCTCTCTACTCTGCACAGGAAACAGAAAAACAGACGTCACCTCACCAACACAGGCAATCAGGTGCTGGATCTTGGCTCTACTTATTTTTGCCCTACAGGGGTGCTGAAGCCAGGGCTTTGTGCGTGTGAGGCAAGTGCTCTGCCACTGCCACACTCTCAGCCCCCTTTGTATTTTTTATTTTGACACAGGGTTTCACTAAGCCATGCAGGCTGCCTCTGGCCTCTAATGTGCGATCCTCCTGCCTCCGCCTCCCACTGTGCCGTGCTTGGATCTTGGCCTTTAGAGACAGACAGCTCATATCTTCAATGATGACCACACTCCTGAAGGACTAGAAGTTTAACCATGGTCACAAGTATGTGCCTAGCACTGTCCCGAGTGCAAATGCAGCACCTCCACGCCAAGGCAGAAGAAAAAAGCTGACTGCTCAGGAGCCAGGGAGGCAGGCAAGGGAGAGCGGGGCAGACTAAGCTGCGTACCCGCCTCACAGGCGGAGACAGTGGTGGGTGCTGGTGCCCAGTCTCCCCCAGGTGTGGGACCCAGCCCTAACACAGAAGGCGACGTCTCCTCTCCTGCCCACAGCAACAGTAGGTACACTTGGCTACTAAAACCCTCGGAGACATTAAAGACAGACATCACACTCCTTAGTCTCTTCATCTAGTCCCATCTCCTCCTCACCATCATCTGGACAGATGTGAAAATATTGGCATGTTTGAAAACAATGTAAAGTCCAAATGGGTTAGCGTCATTTTGAGGAAGTTAAAAAGAATCTTACTCTGGGAATGGTGGTGCACACCTGGAATCCCAGCGACTCGGGAGGCAGAGGCAAGAGGATCGTGAGGTTGAAGCCAGAGACAGCCTGCTTAACTCAGTGAGACCCTGTGTCAAAATAAAAATTATGGGGACTAAGGGTACAGCCCAGTGGTAGAGCACTTGCAAAGTATGTGTGAGGCCCTGCGTTCAACCCCACAATACCACTAAAAAAAAAAAAAAAGGGAAGAAGAGGAGGAGGGAAAATCATCATCTTCCTCCTCTGCATCATCAGTAAGTAATATGTCTCCTGCATCCCTGATGTGCACAGCTTTGTTTTCCAAGGTTCTGGGGATTGAACCCCAGGCTCTTGCATGTGTGCACAGCTTCACACTGTGCAGTTTAGAAGGAATGTACGAGATGGCCAGGTGCGGTGGTGCACACTTATCCCAGTGGGTTGGGAGACAGGTAGGAGGATCACAAGTTCAAGACCAGAGGCAGTCTGTGTAATTTAGCAAGACCCTGTCTCAGAAAGTTAAAAAAAAAAAAAAAAAAAAAAAAAAGGGCTGAGGGTGCAGCTCAGTGGTCCAGCACTTGCAAAGCATGCAAGCGTGAGGCTCCTGGTTCAAAAAAAAAAAAAAAAGGAATGCATGAACAAATTGTGTAATGAGAACATCCTAGGATGACTCACTGAAAGGCTTATAAATATCAGTTACTGTACTAACTGTGAATAGTAAGTTCAAAGCTAGAGAAATGGCCTAAATATTATTCATCTATTAACATCTTACGGGGCTGGGATTTAGCTCAGTTGGTAGGGTGCTGCTCTGCAGTCTCTGAGGGCCTGAGTTCAATTTCCAGCACCACAAAAATGGGAGAAGGACGTGGCAATCCATTCCTGACGCAATCCCGAAACAAAATGAGCCACTGAAAACCCTGTAATGGTTGCTGAGTTGGATACCACTTGACGGCACCTAACAACAACAACATTAACATTCTGTGAGGCAAATCATCAGGAAAGACCTGAGTGGAATAAAACAGAAAAGTCAGCCCACAAAACACATCTCCCCTTCATTCACCTCAGAAACACTTTCTCAAAGTAAGTGAGATGAAGAAATAGACAATCTTAGCCAGGTGCGGTGGCGCACGCCTATGATCCCAGCAACTCAGAAGGATTTTGAATCTGAAGCCAGAAGCAGCCTGTGGAACTTAGCCAGTCTCTTACTCAAAAGTAAGACACAGGCTGAGGGGTGCAGCTCAGGAGCAGAGCACTTGCAAAGCACACAGGAGGTCCTGGTTCAACTCCCTAGTCCCACAGAAAAAAAACTTTCCCACAAGCTCCATGTCCTAGCACAGTGACAGCCAGGCTTTGGTGTAAGTCAGTGACACAGCCTGTGTGGGCCCCCCACCCCACCCCACCCCACGCCCCGTCCTTCCTGACACAGGAGACGTGGCGGGGCCCAAGCATGTGTCCTAACAAGGTTCCAGTGGCCACCCTCCGAGAGCCACGTCCTGACAGAGGATTGCAAGGGGGCCTCTGCTTGAACACAGGAGGCTGCGGCACCAGACCTGGGAGAACACCAAATACCACTGAGACGGTGGCAACTGTCCAGAGAGCCTTTGTCCTTCCTCTGTCGGCGTCCCGCAGAGCTGGCATTTCCAGAAACTGCCTCTGACCCTCAGGGGACAGGAGGGGACTCTGCTGTCTTTTTTGCAGAGAGCACAGTGAGTAAGGATAACTAGAAGCCTTTAATCCTAAGAACGCCATCATCTGGAAATGTGACCTGTTTTAAGATTTTGCTTTTTTTCTCCCTTTCCCGTCTTTCTTCCAACTAACTGCAACCTTTGGTATCTTTCTACTCAAAACGTCCAAGTGGGAGAAAAAGCAATCCTTCAACTCTCAGAAACTACTTGTTAGGGAGCCTTCAGGACTCCTGCTCCTTCCAACTACTCAGTGTGAGAAAAACTTCCTGTTTTGTTATAAAAGACAATAAAATTTTACCATTAAAGAACATTTTATTATATTATAGTGTTACTACACAATGGTTCCATGTCCTCCTCCCACATTTCACAACTGGATAATTGCTGGTATTACTTTGAAAATGTAGGTATTAGGAATTGTGTTGTCCAATTGAATTATACAACTAGACAATACAATTCCTAATCCCCACATTTTAAAAAATGTCACTGATTTGACTTTCTTCAAATCAACATAACTCTGTGACCCGATTTCTGCCAGATCCCGACTGTGCTGGGCCCACTGCGCCCACAATCCCTTGAGAGCCGGGGGTTCGCGGTCACAAACCTTTGGTTAATTTTTCCACGTGCTTCTGGAGCTCGATGTCCACGTTGAAGTGAACGTACGTATCTTCTTTCCTTGAAGCCACAGGAGTATCTTGCACCGGCGTTAAATCTATGCCATTCAGATCTAGAGAAAAACGAAGTATTCACGCACACAAGCTGCAGAGGCTGGGAGAGCTGAGGCGACACCCGGGCTAACAGGTTCCTACCTGGCCTGAGAGGGGCCTGGGAGCTGCTGGTGTTCACAGGAGAATGTGGGGGGGCTGAGCAGAGAGGAGGGGAGACCTCAGGTAGGGGAGGAAGGCTTGCTACGCCAGGTGGAAGTGAAAGCTTGGAAAACATCAAATTTGATCTAAATAGGTGAGAGGTGAAAAGCACTGTCTTACCCAGCAAAACCCCACTCTATTTTTGTCTGCAAGAGAATTTTGGAATGCACATAGCTTGCCTATTTCCCAGCACTGACTAAAGGTATAGCTTGGAAAGGCCTGTAAATCAACTATTATCAAAATCCCTGTTTTGTATTCAAGTCAAATGGACACGAGAGCTGCCAACAAAAGCCTTTCATCAATAAGCTGTTATATATATTGTTTAAGTTCTGGTTATAATTGCTAAAACAGCCTGATTTACAACCAGATGGTACACCAGGTTGGTGTGTATGGTTTTAAATTTCCTGGATTCAGGAATGTCAGTTTAATCAAATTCAACATGGAGTCATTTAATGACTACCTAGTGTTTACCTGTTATTCAACAGAGCTGTATTAGGAAACTTAATTCATCTGATTGCTTCAGTTCTTAAAAGATGTTTACACAATACCAAATGTTTCAGTTCAACAGATATGCAAAAGTAAATTAACATGTACTACATTATCTTTGCCTGCAGCTATAGCCCTGTGGCATCCGATCCCGTCAGATCTCGGAAGCTAAGCAGGGTCGGGCCTTGTTAGTACCTGGATGGGAGACCGCCTGGGAACACCAGAAGCTGTAGGCTTGGGAGAAGGACCTGGCAACCCCCTCCCAAAAATCAATCTGCCATTGAAAACCCTACGCACAGCAGAGAAGCACTGACAATAGTGTTTCCCCTGTTGTTCAGAGGGTCGCTATGAGTTGGACACCGACTTGACGGCACCTAACAACAACAACAACAACATTATCTTTAGGGCTGGGATTTAGCTTAGTTGGTAGAGCACTGCACTGCAGTCTCTGAGGTCCCGAGTTCAATTCCCAGCACCCCAAAAATGGGAGCAGGGCCTGGCAATCCACTTCCAAGGCAATCCCGAAATAGCCATTGAAAACCCTATGAGGGTGGCTATGAGTTGGATACGGACTCTCGACGGCACCTAACAATAACAACAAAAATTATCTTTAAATATTTGTGTGTTTTACAGTGGACACTTCTGAACAAGTTACATAGTTTAGCCAGGGTAGAGTATAAATGCTTTCTAGCAGACTACATGCCTGCAGCTGGACCACTGTGGCATCCGATCCCATCAGATCTCGGAAGCTAAGCGGGTCGGGCCTGGTTAGTCCTTGGATGGGAGACCGCCTGGGAACACCAGGTGTTGTAGGCTTGGGAGAAGGACCTGGAAACACTCTCCCAAAAAACAATCTGCCATTGAAAACCCTATGAACAGCAGAGAAGCACTGACGATAGTGTTTTGCCTGTTGTAGGAAGGGTGGCTGTGAGTCGGATACTGACTCGACAGCACCTAACAACAACACTAACCTGTGACCCTTTAACTTCCGATGTTACCAGTTACCAAATATGTAGTCTACTGTTTAGGTGGATGGAAACTCAATGACGAAATCACAAACTCCAAAGCAGAAGGGAGCCTAAGTCACAGGCAGGGAAATGTCCTTAGCAAGTCTGTCACAAGTGCTCACAGCAGTGATGCTCTCTCGCAGGGCTTTCATCTTGTGGTGGAAGGAGAGAGAATGAGCTCTTGCAGACACAAGAAGCCTCTCTGGAGACGTCGCTCCAAATGAGAAGCAACAGCATCAGACTGCCAGAGGGGAAACCGTGGACAGAGCCACTCACCCTTTATGCTGACTGTAATGTAGGGATCGATGCACTGGCCAGCGTCCTTCAGGCCAATCTTCTCAATCCTGATGGTGAGTAAGGTCATCCCTGGTTCTGACGGCAGCCTTGGTAATAAGGTACCTGGCAACGGAGACGCCATGATAAAAGTGAGCGCCGTCAGTAATTCCAGAGGAAATATTTTAGCAGAGAAAAGACAGAGACTTGCTCTGAACTCAGTAGCTAGCAAGGTGTTACATATTTTGGTTTCCAAAACTCTCAAACACTTGGGTTTCTGTGTGTGTTCGTTCGTTTGTGAGACAGGGTCTTTGTGGCCCAGGCTGGCTTTGAACCTGCAATCCTCTTGCCTTAGCCTCCCTAGTGTTGGGATTACAGGTGTGCGCCACCACAGCCACCCTGAGGTTATCTCTTTAGACAAATACTCAGTTACACATGAGATATTCACTTCTGAATCTCACAAACACTATAAAGCTTGTTAAAATTCAATTCACCGGAGGAAGTTCAGTTATAAATTGTTGTTGTTGTTGTTAGGTGCCATCAAGTTGGGTCCGACTCTTAGCAAGCCTAACAGCAACAACAGCACAACAACAACAGCACAGAACACTCTCCAACACCGTGCCATGCCCTTTTCTGCTATTCATAGGGTTTTTGATGGCTGATTGTTTCAGGAGTGAGCCGCCACGCCCTTCTCCCCATTTTTGCAGTGCTGGAGATGGAACCCAGGGCCTCAGAGAGTGCAGAGCAAGCACTCTACCAACTGAGCTAAACTTCAGCCCAATTACAAATTACCACCTCATAATATAATCACATAATATATAACCCATTATATAATCATATATAATATATTCTATATCTCAATATGAAGTAGCAGAACAAAGACAGGAAAATCTTTGTTATAGTATCCTAGAAGTTTGAGAAAATTAATATTACAGTTGATCGATAAACCCTTTAGTTACTAGTAAAGATAATTTAATACTTATGTGTTTAATTGAACAATTTTACAATCTCATTTTCCCACTCTCTCCCTCATCCTACTCTGTAAGATTTATTCTCTCAGAAATTAGGACAGAGTGCCACATAAAACCACAAGAGCAGTATATCTGAAGTCTTTTCCACATACCAATTAAAACTTTTTAAACTAAAGGCTCACTCAAAGTGGTATGAGAGCATTCTATCAACAAGAAAGTTTGTTCCAAGAAATTAAACAAGACTCACTTTTAATCCAGTACACAGCACCTCAAACCACACACAGAACCTGACACAAAACCCTGGTTTATATTCTTCAAGATTCTATTCAATAACACTTTTTTTTTTTTTTTTTTTGCGGTACTGGGGGTCGAACCCAGGGCCTCGCGCTTGCATGCTTTACAAGTGCTGGGCCACTGAGCTGCACCCCCAGCCCATTTTTTTACTTTCTGAGTCAGGGTCTTGCTAAGTTACGCAGACTGCCTCTGGTCTCAAACTTGCGATCCTCCAGCCTCTGCCTCCTGAGCTGCTGGGATGACAGGCGTGTGCCATGGAGCCTGGCCATCTTACCTTTAATGATAAAGTATTTGAGGTGCATTAATCAATCAAATTGCTACATCCTAAGGTGTACTATGGGCTGGGCTGGGATTTAGCTCCATTGGTAGAGCGCCGCTCTGAAATCTCTGAGGTCCTAGGTTCTATTCCCAGCACCACAAAAAATGGGAGAAGGATGTGGCAATCCACTCCCGAGGCAATCCTGAAGCAATCAGCCACTGAAAACCCTATGAGGGTTGCTATGAGTTGGATATGACTCGACAGAACATAACAACAACAACAACAAGGTGTACTATGTCTGACTGATGGTCAACAGGCTTAAGGGAATTTGAAGAGGTAACAGTAATGTTCTAAAATAGGATAGTGGTGAGAGAGGTAGAATCCTACAAATGTCAAAAATCACTGACCTATACATTTACAGTCAGTAAATTTTATGGCATAAAAATTATACTTTTAAGTCCAAAACCATGGCTTCAAAATTGTTACAACTTAAAAATGCAGCACTAAACTTAGTGAAGAAGGGACCATATGAAGAGCAGAAAGGAGGGAGGAAACTAGCAGAGGGAAACAGAGATTGGGGAAGGTGGGATGGGGAGTGGAATCCATGTAGGGGGATGAAAGGGGAGAGGACAATCTCAATGTAAAGAACACAACTTCATGAGTACAGTAAGAGAAGCAAAAGAGACGTAACTATGCATTGCTTTTCCAAGCTGAACTGAATGGAGCTCAACTACTTGGCGCACCTCTTGTAGTTGCAGAAGGCAGATGTGACTTGCATTCATTTTTTGATATTGGTGTACACGGAATCTTCACACTTTTAGTACTTAAAATGCGCATACATTTTTAGGCACCCTCTGTATCTGTCTGGGTGAGGGGCTCTTGCTGACGGTTTTGCTCAGCCTGAGAGCTTGAGACTTAGAGAGAAGACTGTGACTATGACCTAACTGTACACTTTAGATGGCATCCACAACTTGCCCCACAGGTATGTGCTGGGTTTCTATGAAAAAAGAAAGTCCTGATTCTCAAAGAACAATGAACACTGAGAAGTTTTCAACTTCTCTAGAAAAGAAACCACCTCTTTCACGCGAAAACAAAATCCATATTTGCTTAACTCTCTAGTTTGAATATTTACACAGCAATGCCCCTCACAGGTTTGACATTAAACTCTAGTTTGAATATTTACACAGCAATGCCCCTCACAGGTTTGACATTAAAGAGGTAAAATTCATTCAAGTTTCAAATATATTTCCATACATATGTAAGCCTGCGTGGAAGGTGAAGAACCCACACAAAGATATAACTTTTAAACTGCCAGGCCGTTGCTTGATCACATTACTAATATGCTTGATCATATTAGTAATAAAAGGTTTTTAAAAAGTCAAAGATGAAATGTGTCTTGGCTATTTTTAAATTTATACTGCTTTGGTTTATCATGTTAGTAGCTTTACAATTCAACACTATAAATAAATTCTCAGGTTATAAATAAGAGGTTGTCATTTAAATGATTTCTACCAATGGTATCTTTAGGAGAGTTAACTCCTATTTTGGCAAGACAGTTATCAACAAAAATGCATTGTCTGAGCCAGGTGCAGTGGCGCACGCCTGTAATCCCAGCCGCTCAGGAGGCAGAGGCAGGAGGATTGCAAGTTCGAGACGCGAGGCAGTCCGCATAATTTAGCGAGACCTTGTCTCAAAAAGTAAAAAATGGGCTAGGGGTGCAGCTCAGTGGTCCAGCACTTGCAGGGCATGCAGGCCACACACACACACACACAAAAGTATTATCTGCCTTATGAGACTTAAACATTTCAAAAAACGGTAAGAGATTAATATCAAGGAAGATAAGCTTAACAACCTTTTATTTTTTTCAATAAGGTCTGGACTAAAAGTCATATTTAGTCTTAAACAGGAAAAACCTCCTCTTGGCCGCACCCCATCCATATATATACACACCTCACCGCAGCTTAACAGTGGGAGAGATGAGCATGTGTGGTTGTCAAAACTCGTAAAACTGCACATTAAAAAAGGATAACTTCTATAAATGTAAATGGTATTTCAATAAATCTGATCTTTAAAGTCAACAAACTTATAATTAAATAGGTTACATAAAAATAAGGATGATAAAAAAATCAATAATTCCTAGAACTACCCTGGCACAATAACGTAGATACCGTCATCACTGAAATCTTGGGTTCCCTCAAGGAAGCAAACAAAACAAGCTTTTTCCTGCTCTTTAATTAAGTTAAAGGAGTAGAGTGTCATGGCACATGCCTGGAATTCCAGCTACTCAAGAGGCTGAGGCAGGAGGATCGTGGGTTTGAGGTCAGAGGCAACCTGTGCAACTTAGTGAGGCCCTGACTCAAAAAACTTAGTGAGAGGGCAGCTCAGTGGTACAGCACATGAGGCCCCAGGACCAACCCCCAGTTCTGTGCCACCAAAAAAACATTAAATTAGAGGTTAAATATCATTATTTTTTAATAATTTATTTTTAGAATACAGTGAAATTTCTGTAGTTTTTTTCCGCTTTCATAAACGCACACAAAGTACCCTGGTCAGATCCACCCTCCTGCTGTTTCAAGGGTATGTTTAGTGAGTATGATTTCCTGCTACTTTTTAATGAACAGCGGAGTCCAGGGGACAGGAGGGCTCAGAGAGCTTTCTGAAGTGAGGTACCAGAATGCGGTATGAGAATAGAAAATCTACTCAGTTTGGCTTAATCTTATGTAACAAACAGATGTAAATTACAGCAGCCCAGCAACCTGAACCCATAAAGACTGTAATCTGTCCACTTCATGACTCATGTCATCTGCTTCAAGGATCCGTTAACTCCAGAAGGACAGCAAGTGAACAACAAAATCAGAAACTTACACGACTGAAGGCTGTACCAATTACAGTACGTGGTGTGAAAAGGAAATACAAATTACCAAGTCAGTAAAGAAACAGCAAAATTGTTCGGTTCAACATCTCAGCAACCTCAAATATTCCCACAAGTATGATCAGAGCAAGAGGAATACAGCCATGTCCTCACTCAGCTGACGGGAAATAAGCATTAACAGCAAGGGCGAGCATCTACAGGATCTGTAATTGTTCTCACAATCCTATGGTACAGGTATTATTACCCCCAGGGAGAGGTGATAATGAAGATTAGAATCACAGCCACCCTGTGGAGCCTTTACTGCTCCTTAACAGGATGGGGCAACTGCTGAGCTACCTGCTCACTCCACCTCCCGTTGTAATAACCACAATTCGACTAACTGAAGGAAGCCTTCTAATAACATACAGAACAAAGTTAGCACAGCAGGCCTGTGGCGATGCTATCTGGGTATCTGGGATCTTGGATTCGAATGGGTTCCCATCAACCCTAATAAGAGTCACAATGCCTAAAGCGTCTGCACAAACAATATGGTTTTTGCTGAACACTTGCTTCCCTTGCAGGTCTGGAATTGTGGTCCACGGTAGGCAGATGGCACCTACACGATCAGTCCCAACCGCAACCTTGTGCGCCAAGTCTCTAATGAGCCACCTCGTCCGTGTGACCCTGAGCCTTTCACAGGTGCCATTACAAGTTGTAGCTGGAGGGATTAAGAACACCCTATGAGGACTCCACAAAGCCTGCACCAGGTCTGCCCTGGACCTCGCCTGGGCAGCCTCTCCACTTGTCCTTGGACTCTTTGTAATAATCCACAGCTGTGAGTCCTGGGATCCGCTGAGTCCTCCCATCCCTCCTGGCCAATCAGGGAACACATAGGTAGTTTGGGGGCCACTGGCAAACGGATGATCCTTTCACTCTACAAACTCAACTAACGACCGCCAACAGCATGGCCGTGAAAATCCACGTAGGACTGGTCTGGGCTCTGAAGGTTTCGCTCCCCACTGCAAGTGCCAAAGTTAGCGCCAAACACCTTGACCCTGGAGGAAGTAATCCAGACTACTCATGAGTGACACCCACCAGGGACTCTCGCAGGAAAGGAGTCAGGAGACCCTGCTCCAGCACCACTCTCCTCTTCATCTTCTTCAAATTCCAAGTTCTCCTCTTCACCAGGCGCTAAAATTCTTCTACATGAAAAAGGACAGACATGACAGTGAGCTACAGTACATAATTCTACTCCACTTAAGGAAGCTGCATAGCTACTCATTTCCTAGTTGATGTCAATGATATTACTAGCAATGATATCAATCCAACGAATGATACTAAAGTTGACTAAAAAAAAAAAATAGCTGAAAAACAGGTATAAAATAGATACTAACATGAGAAGACAATGATGGATATTTATTTTACCTTAATGGGACAGGCTGAACATCAAATGGGAATTCTTTATTATATGTAAGAATATTCTTTAGGACTAGAATAAAAACATAAAAAAGAAACCATCCATGAATAAAAACCAAATATTACATCTCAAATGGCGAATTTTTAATCGATTTTACTGTGCATATGGACATATTATTTTTAAATCCCCAGACTCACTATCACTCCAGAGCCACTGTGCATCTGGAGAAGGTGGGGACCTGTCCTACAGCTGCAAGAAGTGAGAAATTATCTATTTATTTCTTCCACAACTATTCACATGAATTAAGTATCAGACACACTCTAACTTACAGGAACACAATAATAAGAGACTACTATGCCAAAGCAAACATTTCTCCAATGGCGGAACAACAGAGATTGTAACGTTCTTTTCAGATAGGATTCTAGCTTGAAGTTTACATAGCTTTTCCTTTGACTGATGCTTGTTGTTAGGTGCCATGGGGTCGACTCATAGCGACACTCATAGGGTTCTCAACAGCTGACTGTTTTGGGATTGTCTTGGGAGTGGGTTGCCACATCCTTCTCCTATTTTTGCAGTGCTGGAATTTGAACTCGGAACCTCAGAGACTGCAGAGCAGTGCTCTACCAACTGAGCTAAATCCCAGCCCCTTCGACCAATGCTAGTAATGCTATTTTAGAACAGAAAAAAGAAAGGTGTGCAGCTTCACAGAGGATATTAGCAGGAGCACAAAGCATGCTGCGGGTTCAGGATTCATGGGGTCATTTGGCAGAACTTATAGACACAGGCCCACTGCATGGCAGGCATCTCAGGATGTCCTCTTCTTTTGAGAACACAGGGGTGGGGCTGCCACTCTCCTGTGGCCTCCACTCTAAGCCACTCCCATGCTGAAAGGGTTTTATTTTTTTTGTGGTACTGGGGGTTGAACCCAGGGCCTCACACTTGCGTGGTTTGTAAGAGCTGGACCACTGAGCTGCACTCCCAGCCCATCTTTTAACTTTTTTTTTTTGAGACAGGGTCTCGCTAAGTTAAACAGACTGCCTCTGGTCTCAAACTTGCAATCCTCGCCTCAGCCTCCCAAGCCACTGGGATTACAGGTATGCGCCACCATGCCCAGCTCCAAAGGGTTTTATTTTTAATTAGTGTTTTTTTTTTAGTTAATATACAAGTTAACAGTTTCATTATGATCTTTCCATCCATTCATACCATTGTACATTGCTCATATTCACCCCCATTACCCTCTCGGATGCCCTACCCGCCCCTCCTGCTGGCCCCTTTCATCCTCGGTTTCCCAAATGGTCCTCATCCTGCCTGCATTTCATATATACGTATACACACCCACATGCATATGTGTACACACATATATATTTTAACCTAGATTCTACATGAGAGAGAACATGGTATGTGTCTCTTCCCCTCACTACATTTTCTTACTGTCCCCTCTGCTTCCCTCCAGTCTCCTTTTTCTATTCAACTCGACACAAATTTGCCAAGTTTGTACAAGATATAAAGCACTGGATAGATTCCATAGGGAAAACACAAAGGTTACTCATAATTTCTTTCAGGAATGTAATAAATATGAGATTAATACAAGGCGGAACCTGGTAATGGCTATAAAAATGCTTCTACAATGGAGGGAAGCAGAGTTTAGTTACAGCCAGGGAGAGTAGAGAAAACTTTCAGGGAAAGTGGGATTTCTGTGGAGCTTGAAGGATGGACGAGTGGAAGGGAATTTACAGGGCTGTGGTGAGGATGCGTGCTTAAGCAAGAAATAGCACATAGCTGAGGATTCATGTAAGAAAAATGACTCGTGCTTCCAAAGTCATAGTTTTAGAATGAACTTCAGGCTGGATTTTCAAGAGATTTAAAAACTATGAAGGAAAGCAATACACTAGTAAAATAAACTAGCTACACCCAACATGTTGAAAACTACATACATTAATTTTGTTTAGAAGACACTTACCAAAGGGCAAGCTAGACTAAGAACACTTAATCTGAAATATAAATACCAATTTGCTGAAGCCGGGCGCGGTGGTGCATGCCTGTAATCCCAGCTGCTCGGGAGGTGGAGACAGGAGGATCCCAAATTCGGGACCACAGGCAGTCTGCGTAACTTAGCGAGACCCTGTCTCAAAAAGTAAAAAAAATGGGCTGGGGGTGCAGCTCAGTGGTCCAGCATTTGCAAAGCATGCAAGTGCGAGGCCTTGAGTTCAACACGTAGTACCACAAAAAATAAAATAAATAAATAAATACCAATTTGTAGAAAATGTTTAATTTGGATAAAAGTAACTCACAAGTGTCCAGTTTTGATAAAATCAAAATTACAGGGTAGAGCCTACTGAAACATGGTGTGCATATTTATGTTCTTTCAAAAAGCAATAGCAGGGCGCCGTGGCCCACGCCTGTAACAATCCCAGTGATTTGGGAGGCAGAGGCAGGAAGATTGAGAGTTCAAGGTCAGAGGAAGTGTGTGCAAGATTCTATCTCAAAATATAAAAAATAAAAGAGGTGGGTATATAGCTCAGTGGTAGAACACTAGCCTAGACTGAGGCCACTGGATCACCCCCCAAAACTATAAAAGACAAAAAAAAGAACAGAAAAGAAAACGAAAGGAAAGGAAAAGAAAAGGAAGCAGCAACAGCAAATGAAAATCACCCAAAAAGTTAAGTACCAAGAAGGAAGTTCAAATGAAAACCATTATATAAATTCAAAGTATAACATAATGAGAGCCGGGGAGGTGGCGCACAACTATAATCCCAGCACTCAAGAGACTGAAGCAGGAAGATCACAAATTTGGGGCCAGGTGGTGCTACTAGTGAGTTTAGGGCCAACCTGAGCTACAAAGCAAGATCTTGTCTTATAAAAACAAAACAAAATATAATAAATCTCAATATTACTACCTATCCATTCCCACTTTAAAAAACAAACGCCTTCCCTCCAAAAAAAAGAGGAGTAGAAAACTACTGAAGATTTTACTTCTATCTTCTACTAACACCTAGATCAATAATCTCTCAGAGTTGGGATGGTGGCACACCTGTGTAATCTCAGCACTCAGAAGGCTGATGGAAGAGGATCAGGAGTTCAAGGGCAGCCTGGGCTACACAGTGAGACCCTGTATCAAACATACCAACAAAAAAACCTCCCAGGAGCTTGACATAGAAAAATATGAGATTCAGAAATGATGCCAGGACTGGGTCATTCCAGGTATTATTAACAGAGTGTAGTGAAAGAAAGGCCGATCTAAATGACCCTAAACCCATTCCTCGCATATATAAGCTATAAGGTCCCAGGCAAGTGTCAGAGCTGTGATGAGCACATCAGTCGAGAGGATTTACCCCAGGGCTTGGCATATAGCTGTTACTCTAAAATGGCAACCGACGAAAGATCTTGGGAGGCAACAGGAGAAATACCTGCTTACAGGAAGAGACAAATAAGTATCTAAGGATAAACAGTATACAATCTTCATGATTATTCTAAGTGCCTATGGATCGATAAGATTTTTTTCCTACTTTTCTTTTTGCAGTGCTGGGGAATGACACCTGGTACATGCTAGGCAAGCGCTCTATAACTGAGTCACATCCCCAGCCCTCTACAAGCTTCTTAAATTTTATTTGGAAATAAAAAACTGAATAGAAAATAATGACTAAATAAGACAACAAAATCCTAATTCTTACCTATCATTGAATAAAAAAATCAAGCATGAGAATTCTCTTTAGGACCACTCCATAACAAAGACATCCCAACGACAGCTGTCATCTTTTGTGTGCGTGGTGCCAGGGATCAAGCCCAAGGCTAAGCTCTACCACTGAGATAAATATGAATCCCCAGCCCTACGGCTATAATCTTTTATTTAAAGCCATCAATGTGCTTTTCTCAAAATAATCTTATATACAGCTAGTCAAGAAAGACCATATATTATGATTGCATTTATACAAAAATAAATGCAGAATAGAGCAGGTACACTGGCGCACGGCTGTAACCCAGCCACTTCGAAGGAGGGGGAAGGAAGATGGCAGGTTTGAGGCCAGAGGCAGCCTGAAAAACTGAGCCAGACCTATCTCAAAATTTAAAAAAAAAAAATTTTTTTTAAATGGGCTGGGGATGCAGCCCAGTGGCAGAACACCTGCAAAGCATGTGTGAGGCCCTGAGTTCAACCCCCAAGTACCCCAACACAGACACAAAAAAAGTTCAGGATAGCAGATCTACAGGCAGAAATTAAATTAGCAGGTGCCAAGAGCTAGTAACTGGAGGGGGGTTATAGTTGGAGAGAGAGAAATGAGTGACTGTTGGTGGGTACACAGTTTCTTTCAGGAGTGATAAACGTGTCCTAAATTTGACTACAGATGGCTGTGTAACTCTGTCAATATACTAAAAAATACACTGAATCATATATTTTAAATCAGTGAATTGCATGGTACACGAATTATATCTCAATAAAGCTGTTATAAAATAATCTTACATGAAGGACTTGTTGATGCTTTTTTCAGAAGTCACAAAACTCTAAGTACAAGAAAATATGGTCATTAAAAATAAAAATTTGTGAAAACTTTTACGTTACTGACCAGCATTTCTAAATACATTGGATATGGGTAAGAACTATTTCTGAATATAAAACTGTAACAAAAAGCTGATCTGGATTATATAACGTAGCCAAAACTATTAAAATGACAGAGTTCATTGTAATTCTTGCCATATGCAGAAGGATGGTGTTCCGAAGAGATGAAATATGATCACCTAACAATTGTGGCAAAGCCACCGGAATCACAAGTCTGCTATGTATTCCTCTTTTTTTGGTGCTTCTCTCTACCAACCTTAACAACCGAAATGAGATCCCCTTCAGTACAGACTCAGAGAACCCTTCTCTTGCCTTGGATTACAATTACGTTTCAACTCCTTCAACCGTATGATCGTCTTTCTC
This sequence comes from Pedetes capensis, assembly GCA_007922755.1. Classification (NCBI taxonomy): domain Eukaryota; kingdom Metazoa; phylum Chordata; class Mammalia; order Rodentia; family Pedetidae; genus Pedetes; species Pedetes capensis. The sequence goes on along the minus strand of VMDO01000690.1, from coordinate 91,113 downwards.
ACACTTGCTCTAAATGAGCTAGCATCTAGCAGCTTATGGAATTCATGTGAATCCTCCTCAGTTCTTTCACTTCTTACCCAAGGCGTGGAACCATCCAAAGGACTGCCCAGGGTCAACTGAGCTCAGCTGGTCAGGGGCTTGCTCGGCTACCAAGGGTGGCAGGGAAACAAGGCAGATCGTTTCCTTTCTTTTGTCAATTATAATGCTAAAGAATGCGACCACATGGCCAAGGCTCCTTTCTGCTCTGAAATACGATGGTTTTATGATTCTCTACTTAGAAATCTGCCTTAACAGATGGACAAAAAGACCAACAGTTCCCTATTTACATCAACATGTTAAGACATACAATCCTGGCACAGGAAGAAGAGTACGCTGCCTTTTTTTCAGTTAGTTATACTCAACTTGTGCTTCTGCCCATATTGCAAACGTTTCTCCTAAGAGGGCAAAAAAAAAAAAAAAAAAAAAAAAAACAACTTATTGGGCAGTACCTTAACCACTAAAATATTTGAAAGGATTTTTTTACTTCAAAGAGTTTTAAAGAAGGGGCGGAGGGAAACAGGGATAAGGAAATATTTTGTAGTGCGGCCCCAACAGGTGGACTATAGTTTCCTCTCTTCCCTCCTTGCCCCCACCCCCATACCCAAGGGTTGTATTCAGCACCTCACGCATACTTTGCAGTGCTCCACCACTGAGCTGTATTCCCAGTCCATTCTTAGTTTTTAAATTTTAAGTCAGGGTCTCACTAAATTATGCTGGCTGCCTCAGGCCTAGAACTCATGACTCTCCCACTTCCACCTCCCGAGTCGCTGGGATTACAGGTGTGTGCCACCAAACCCAGCTTGGGTTACGTTTCAATGACATATAGTGTGAATGGCATCTCTGACTGTAACATTACATCCTCCACTAACCTTTACTATAAATGTTTACCAAAGTAATTATAGTCTTACTAAATCCACTGAAACAAAATAAAGACTAATATGTATTTAGATGAAGTACAACCTCACATATTCTATAATGAAGATAAAGCCTAAACTATCGTTACTATAAAGACTGCAGGAATTTAAAAAGCATCAAAAAGACCAAGTAGGACTAAATATTAAGCGAAACACATCCAATCACCATTCGAGCTAAATCAGTTTAACATCTAAAATAAATAAACTACTTCACTAAAGGAATGTCACTAAAAAAATACAGGATAAAACTTACTTGGTTCTAGCTTCTTCAGGTCCTCCAGTTTAAACTCCTCTTGGGACTGTGTGGACTAAATTTAAAATATGCACATTACATCTTTGATACAGAGACTTCACGGCACCCTGTATGCTTAAGTGGAAGGAACCAAGTACTCAAAATGAATCTATGTCTTTGCTTTCAAGGTAGAAACAGAAAAGCTCCAAACTAGTATTTGTGTGCTTTTGCATTCTTGAAACATTCAGTTACAGAAAAAATAAAGTCCTGTCTTTTATTTCTATAGTTTACAAAATATGAACTCAATCATTTAAGAGTTCAGCTGAAGAATTCCTATTGCTTTAAAACCCTTCTGCAACAATACTGCTTTGATCATGGATCCTTAATGTTTCATCAGAATAAGTGAGAATAATTTGTTCTCCTCGTATTAGAAATGGAAAAAAAAAACCTATTTACCTGTAAAGCGGCACTTCGCAATTCCAAGCATGTTGCAATTTTGCCTATGGTTTTCTGTAGGGAAAAAAATATTCTGTAAGTACCAAAATTATTATAACTGTCTGTTAAAATCAAGTCCACTTTTTATTGATTAAAAAGTCTACAATTCTTTTAAACAAGTTAAATGTTTTTCTTTTTAGCATCTTGCAGACTTTAGAGAAGAGAAACAGAGGGCAAAAGGCTGAGAAAGGAAGCCAATTCTAAGTCAAGTTTGCTTTGGTGACAGTTTTGGATATGATTTAAAGGGTAATGATACAGCCATTATGGAAATAAGTATGGAGATTTCTCAAAAAATTAAAAATTGAACTACCATATGATCTATGAGTTCCACCCCCAGGTATACAGCCAAAGTAAAGGCAATCAGTATGTTGAGAGAGATCTGTATGTCCGCATTCCCTGCAGCACAACTCAAAAGTGCCATGGAATGGGAGCAACCTAGGTGACAACCAACTGATGAATAAAGAAAATATGGTGTATCTGCACATTGGGATACTGCGCAGACATCAGAAACAAAGACATTCCATTGTTTGCAGTGAAATAGTAAGTCAGGCACAGAAAGACAAAGACGCCATGACCTCCCCAGTGAAATATGAAAGTGCAGAACTCAGAAGCTGGGAGCACACTGGTTGTTGTAAGGAGGAGAGGGTAGTGGGAGGGAAGGATGATGTCATGGTTTGAGCACCAAGTGTCCCCCAAAGGTCATGAGCCATAACACGCAGCCCCCAGCTGGTGGCGCTGTCCTGGGAGATTAGGGAACCCTGGGAGGCGGGTTTTAGCTTTGCAGAAGTGGTGTCTATCACTAGGGATAAACCTTTGGAGGTCTGGCGCCTGGTCTCTGTTACAGCTCTGCCCTGCGGTGAGGTCATCTGAAACAGGCCCTGCCTCCACCACAGACTGATTCTCTACCTGTGAGCTCGCAAAAATCTCTCTTCCCCTTAAGTTTGTTTGGGCTGCCTGCTCGTCCACAGGAATGATGGGTGACTAATTCAGGCGGGGAGGGGGCGATCAGCGGGTACTAAATTAGAGGCAGGAGCAAGGAGTTCTGGTGCACTGTAGGATGACTACGTAACAGTGATGTACTGCACATTTCAAAAAAGGACAAGAATTTTGAAAGTTTTTACTATAAAGAAATGATAAATGTTTGAATTGATGTGTTTAACTTGAATTAAATGTTACATAATGTATGTGTATCAAAACACCTCATTATCCTGTTAATATGTACAACGTTTTATGTATCAGTTAAAAATTAATTTAAAAATAAGAAAATGGAAAAGGTGAGAGCAATGAAAAATGGCTTGATGTATATTGCCTCTAAATTCACTAAAAAAAAATAGTATAAGGTAATTTTGACTTCAACTCAAGCCTAACTTATTTAAATACATAAGCAATACTAACCAAAACTAACAGTGGCAAGTTTTAGTCAGATCTGTTTTAATGAGCTATAAAATGAACAAACAGGAGAAGAGCGTGGCAATCCACTCCTGCACCAATCCTGAAACAATAAGCCATCGAAAAACCTTAGAGGGTCACTGTGAGTCGGACCCCAACTTAGAAGGCACCTAACAACAACAACAACAAACAAAAATGGACAAAAATGACAGGGCACAGTCCTTGGCTTTCATAAGCTCAGGTTCTAGTATGTGAGATGAAGACTCCTATGGAGTCACATAGTATAAAGCAGAGGCACTTGCCAGGCGTGGTGGTGCACATCTCTAACCCCAGCGGCTCAGGAGGCAGAGACAGGAAGATCCCAAGTTTGGGACCACGGGCAGTCTGCGTAACTTAGAGAGACCCTGTCTCAAAAAGTAAAAGAAACGGGCTGAGGGTGCAGCTCAGTGGTCCAGCACTTGCAAAGCATGTAAGCTTGAGGACCTGGGTTCCACCCCCAATACTGAAGAAAAAAAAAAAGGCAGAGACTCAGTTCCATAAGCTTCAGCAAGATGAGCCTGCACATTTACATATCCTAACAAAACGGAAAGCCCACGGCCATGGCCCTGTGGCATCCGATCCCATCAGATCTCGGAAGCTAAGCAGGGTTGGGCCTGGCTAGTACTTGGATGGGAGACCGCCTGGGAACACCAGGTGCTGTAGGCTTGGGAGAAGGACCTGGCAGCCCACTCCCCAAAATCAATCAGCCATTGAAAACCCTATGAACAGCAGAGAAACACTGACAATAGTGTTTCACCTGTTGTATGTAGGGTCATTATGAGTTGGGCAGTGACTCGATGGCACTTAACAACAACAAAGAAGCAAATGAGATGAGCTTTAGGAACCAAGTCCCCAAACGAGGGGGGTTTCTAAAATTAAGGAGTTTAGAATAGTGCTATGGTTCAACTGCCTAAAATCCCAAACTGAAAGCAAATAAAAAGGTCTGGAAAGTACAGCGGAGTGAGGGTGTAGTCATTTGGAAATGGATCCCCAGTAAGTAACTGAGGAATCTCTGACTACCTCAGCAATGTTACATGGAAGGTTTTGGAACAGAGGAAGTCCTGTCAGATCTGCCCTCGAAAATGACTGTTGTAAGCCAGTGTGATCGCGGGCATCCGTAGTCCCAGCTACTTGGGAGGATGAGGCAGGAGGATCACTAGAGACCAACCTGGGTAACACAGCAAGACTCTATCTCCAAAGACTTGTGATAGAAGTATACAAAGCATACCTAAGCTGAAATTGAAAAAGGAAAAAAACTAAAGGCAAAAACCTATCAGGTTATTTCAAGTGTGCATGTAAATAATCAGAAGAAGAATATGAATGACTAGTGTAGAAATATAAAGGAGGAAATTTGTGAAAGAAACTGTCAGAGCAGTCAGATCAATTGCACCCATCAAGACTTTTAGGTCCTTCCCAAAAAGATATTTCTGAAGTTTCTTTACAATAATCCAGAATCAGAGCTTCCATGGTAAGATGATAGATTAGAAGCTGCCTCTGTGTGACGTTATTGTTGCTGGGTCCCAACACGTGAGGTCTAACTCACAGCAACCCTATGTACAACAGAGCAAAACATTCCCTGATTAAAAAAAAAGGGGGGGGACCCATCAAGATAGGATTATAAATATGTATGCACCAAACACTGGTGCACCTGGTTTCATAAAACAGCGCTGCTGGACATAAGAGGACAAGTAGGTCCAGAAACAATAATGGGTGATTTCAATGCCCTAATTTAATCAATAAACGGATCACTCAAACAAAACATCAACAAAGAAACCTCAGAGTTCAACAGCGCTACAGACCCAATGAACTGGCCTGACATTTACAGAATATTTCATCCAACAGCTGCAGAATACACATTTTTCTCAGCAGTAAACGGAACTTTTTTTCTAAAATACACCCTATTTTAGGTCGCAAAGCAAGCCTTAAATACAAGAAAAGGGAAAGCATCCCTTCTGTCGTATCCGATCGTAACAGAATAAAACTAGAAATCAACAGCAAGAGACATAACAAAAGCTATACAAATATTCTTGAATGATCACTAGGAAATCACAGAGGAAATTTTAAAATTCCTAGAATCAAATAAAAATAAAAACACAATCTACCAGAACCTTTGGGATATAGCAAAGGCAGGTCTAAGAGGGAAGTTAATAGCTAAGACTGTTAACATCAAAAAATCAGTGTGCTCAAATAAGAATGTAATGATGAACTCTTAGGGCATGAGAAAAATAAGAACAAGCCAAATTCAAAATTAGTAGATGAAAAGAAATAATAAAGTCCAGAGCAGAAATTAATGAACTGAGAACTAAAAGAGTGATACAAAGAAGCAATAAAACAAATACCTGGTTCTTTGAAAAGATAGATAAGATTGACAAACTCCTAGCCAAAGTAACCAAAAGAGAGAGAAGATCCAAACTAATAAAATTAGAGATGAAAAAGAGTCATTACCACAGATATCAGCAGAATACAGAAGATCACTACGGAATACTTTGAGAACTTACATTCCCATAAAAAGGGAAAATCTAGAAGAAATGGATAAATTCCTTAACACATGTGACCTACCAAAACTAAACCAAGAGGACATAAATAACTTAGACATATTATAAGTAATGAAACTGAAACAGTAATAGAATCTCTCAACAAGGAAAAGCCCAGGATCTGAATTCTCAGTCAAATTCTACCAAGATTCTACAGAAAAATTAACACCAATGCTCCTTAAACTATTCTATAAAATAGAAAGCTGGGATTTAGCTCAGTTGGTAGAGCACTGTGCTGCAGCCTGAGGTCCCGAGTTCAACTCCCAGCACCACAAAAATGGGAGAAAGACCTGGCAATCCACTCCCAAGGCAATCCTGAAACAGTCTGCCATTGAATAACTTATGAGGGTCGCTATGAGTTGGATACCGACGCGATGACACCTAACAACAACAACAACATAAAATAGAAGGTGAAGGAATGCTTCCAAACTCATTGTATGAAGCCAACATCATGCTGATACCAAAACTAGATAAGGAAACAACAAAAAAGGAAAACTATAGATCAATTTCCCTGGTGAACACAGATGCAGAAATTCTGAATAAAATACCTGCAAATCAAATCCAGCAACACATTAAAAAAGACCATAAACCATGATCAACATGGTTTCATTCTAGGGATGCAAGGATGGTTCAACAAATGTAAACCAATAAATGTAAGACCACACATAAATAACCTCAGAGACAGAAATCACAAAAGCATTTCAATAGACACAGAAAATGCCTCTGACAAAATTAAACACGTCTTCATTATAAAAGCCCTGAAGAAACTTAGGAAGAGAAGAAACACATCTCAACATATGACAAACCTGAAAGCTATGCCACCAGTATTTCAGATACCAGCAAGGCACCCACAGTGGACAGGTTTCAGCTGAGATCCCAGACTAAGACAGAATAGGGAGAAGGATCCAGCAGCCCACTCCGAAAACATTTAGCCACTGAAAACCCTATGAATAACAGAGAAGTACTTTCAAACACAATGCTAGAAAATAAGCCCTCTAACTGGAAGACATTCAAAAAAACAACCAAAGAAAAATTGCCTCCTCAAAGTACTTGTTGTTAGGTGCCGTTGGTGTGACTCATTATGACCCTCTCATAGGGTTTTCAATGGCTGATTGTTTTTGAAATTTCGGGAGTGGGCTGCCACCTCCTTCTCCCATTTTTGCAGAGGTGGGGATTGAATTCAGGTACTCAAGAGAATGCAGAGCAGTACTCTAGCAACCGAGCTAAACTCCAGACCAAATATATAATATACAATTTGTTGTTAGGTGCTGTTGAGTTGGATCCAGCTCATAGTGACCCTATGCACTCCCAGACACTGTATCATGCCCAGCACAATGTCAGTGTTCCTCCACTATTTACAGGGTTTTCAATGGCTGTTTTGGGATTGCTTAGGGAGTGGATTACCAAGTCCTTCTGCCATTTTTGCGGTGCTGGGGATTGAACTCAGGACCTCAGAAAATGCAGAACAGTGCTCTACCAACTGAGCTAAATCCCAGGGTCAACCTTAATGATGGGAATGGAGTAAAGCCCCTTTTACCTGATGTGGCTCAAATCAAAATGAGAAGAAACATAGTGACTGGAACAGTGGGTGGAAACATAAAAAGATCATGTGCATAGCACAGTGCTGAGCAGCACTTTGTTCTGTGGTACACAGATAGCCAAAGAAATAGTAGTCAGAATTGACAAATGAGACTGCATGAAATTAAAGGCTTCATGCACAGAAAAGGAAATGCACAGCGAAGAAACAGCATACAGACTGAGAGAAAAATCCTTGCCAGCTGTACATCTGACAGGGGATTAATATCTAGAATATGTGAAGACCTCCAAAAATTAAACACCAAAGAAACCCCCAAATAATCCAATTAATTAATGGGCAGTTGAACAAACAGTTCTCGAAAGAAGAAATAGAAGCGGCCAAAAAGTATACTTTTAAAATGTTCAACATCTTTAGCCATCTAGGAAATACCAATCAAAACTACACTGAGATACCATCTCACTTCATTCAGATAAAACAATGAACAACAAATGCTGGCAAAGATGGGGGGTTGGGGATGCTTACGCACTGCTGGTGGGGCTGTAAATTAATATAGCCATTAGGGAAATCAGTATGGAGGTTCCACCAAAAAATCAAAATGGAGCTACCCTGTGATCCAGCTGTACCACTCCCAGGTACATACTCAAAAGGATCTTAAGAAACATCACAGAAATTCCTGCACTTCTGTATCCACTGCGGCACTAGTTACAATAGCCAAGATATGGAATCTGCTTAGATATCCATCATCAGAAGAATGGATAAAAAATTGTGAGATATATACATAATGGAATTGTATCCTGCCGTATAGAAGGATGAAGTTATGTCCTTTTCAGGAAAATGGACCGAACTAGAGATCGCCATATAGAGTAAAATAAGCCAGACTCAGATAAATACCATATTCTGGCTCATAAACAGAATCTAAATTTGAAAAACAAACAAACAAAAAAGTCTTTAGGACTTGAAAGTAGAATGGGGACTACCTGGAGTAGGGATAGGAATAGAGGGAGAGTGAGGCCACATCAGAACATCGAGGTCCCTGGGCTTTACTCCATTCCTGCCATTAACTCAACTCTACTTCAGGAGGCCACTCTTCCCCAGGCATCTACTGAATGCCTTCCAGCCTACAGGGCTCATTTTCCAGCACTACATCTGACAGTGCTGCTCTGCAGTCCAAGTAGGGTTTTCAATGGCTAACTGTTTCGTGAGTGGGCTGCCATGTCCTTCTCCCTAGTCTGTCTTAGTCTGGAAGCTCAGATGAAACCTGTCCACCATGGGTAACCCTGCTGGTAGCTCTAATATTAGTGGCATAGCTTTCAGCATCATAGCAACACACAAACTGACTCATAGATTTATTCACCCTCTCAAACAGCTATTGTGTAGAAATCAGCAATCATCTTTCCTACTTAAAATCTAATATCCCCAAAGCATTGTTGTTCAAATATACCACTCAACTCCAACAATACTAGGAAATAATTTTAAATGTGAATATAATAACAATAAATATTGAATACTTTCTAAGTGTTAGTCTTTCTGAAGTGATTTGCAATCATTAATCCATTTAATCCTCAAGATAACCCTATGCTAGACACAATCATTTCATCGGTGTGAAAACTGCAGAGAGGTTAACTTGTCTTAGACATCAGTGCCACTGACAAAGCATAGCAGGGTTTACAACAAAGCCACACAGTTATATTAATTCTATTAAGTGATAACTTCTGTTCCTTTAAAATAGATTTTTTAAAGAGTTCTAAGCTGGACGCTGTGGCTCACTCCTGTAATCCCAGCAATTCAGGAGGCTGAGGCAGGAGGATGACCAGTTCAAGGGCAGGTGCAGCTTGTACAACTTAGCAAGACCTAGTCTCAAAATAAAAAAGTCAAAATAAATTTAAAAAAGGAATTCTCTTTGCATTGAGATGTATCAATGAGTTTGGTCTTTAAAAATAAAAGTTAATTTCTTTTCCTCCTCTACTATAAAATCCACTTAATTTCACACAATTTAACATTTAAGATAAAAATGTAGTTTAACAGCTACGAGTCCATCAATGAACTATTTTAAATTTAAAGATTTCTTCAAGTTAAGCAGAAACAAGAGCTTTTTATTCAGAAATGAACTGAACTATGGCAAAATACCAACAGGCATTATTCATAACTATTTTAAGGGACCACACCCAACCCCAGCATTAAAAAAGGAATGAAACAGTATCATTTCAGTTGTGGCAATAACTTTTAAAACACAGAATTTCTTGATGCAAATTCAAGTGCCTGCTACTGAAAGAGTTTCACCTTTCTTAAATAGTTCAGAAAAATGATTAAGAAGCTCAAGTTCACACGTGTCAGAGTGTAAGTACCGAACTGAATATTAATTAGCATCCATTAAGGCTTAGCACTGAAGGGAAGTGAATTTCAGAAAGAATTAAGTTATTAGCACCTCATTCAAATTAATTGCTTATACTTAATATGGTATAGAAATGGAAAATGATGTTATTTTTGGAATATTGGCTATTTTACTTTGCCACTGTGAGAGAAACTGACAGCTCAAAAGTGTAGTTAAAGGAAAAGATGCAATAAAAATGAACAATTAGAGAACTGGATTAATCTTGCTAAAGTGTGTTCAATTTACATAAGGAAAAATCAGTGCAAATATATGGAAAGTAGTATAACTTCACTTTATCCAGGCTTAAACTTTAAATACTTCAACAGTCATTTGTCTTCCGTCTAGGTGGGGGGGGGGGGTGGGGGGGGTGAAGAGACGGGGTAGAAAGAAGGGTAGAGGCAGGAAGGGAGGTCTTACAAAATATAAAACAAGCATATACTGCTGGAATTCTCATTACCACCAAATTTGACTCAAACAGGGAAAAATTTTCTAAGCATCATGAGACAGGATGTTCTACTCTGTCCAAAAACTTGCCTGAGGAAGATCTACTACACAAAGTAGGGAATTCGATGGAGTGAAAAATTTTGGCAGCCTTTCGCTGGCTCCTAAGCCCAATTGTTATAATGACAAAACTGCTGAGAACCAAAATGGAAGTTAAGTGAACAAATCACCAGGAAGGAACAAATGAGAATCATAAACTTATCTTAGACCAGAATCTTTGAGAATCTAAAGACGAGGAAATACATACGAAATTCTGATACTACTCATCACCATTTAATAATAGCAGTCTTGCTTTACAGTTCTTTAGATTTAAAATAAATATCGTGGAGATGAAAGTTATTCTCTCAAAAATTAGGATTTAATCTTAAAACAACCAAGTGTGGATAAATAGATAGTCTAAGATCTAACAAGGCAATTATTCATTAAATGTTTTTGAGAGCTTACTGTGAGCTAGAAATTAAAAAGCTTCATTTAAAAAGCACTTTAGAAAAAAAATTTTTTAACTCTTTCAAAGTTCCACAAACTAGGAATAGTTGGGATAAAACTTAAATATGCTGCTGTTACCAAAACACTGAAAATAGAAAAACTACATAGAATACGACTGAAAACAGAAAACATAAACAACTTTGACACGAGTAAGGTAAGAAACGTTCCCCATTTCCTTCTTTTGAAGAAAATGTAATTGAATTTTTTCTCTGGCTTATGTACCAAGCATAGCATTTAATTAGTTTTCCAGTTCAAACAGTTTGTAACAAAATTTCTCATATCGTTTTCTTCAGAAACACTATAACCAATGAAATGTTTAAAAAAAAAAAAAAAAAAAACAGGACGAAGGGGATTTCTTCAACTAAATAAAACGTAAACACCATGCTCCCAAACTCTCTAAAATTTTCAACTTACACACTGTTGTTATTTTTAGGTGTCCTCGAGTCTGTGTCAGACTCATAGCGACCCTACATACAACAGACGAAACACTATTGTCAGTGCTTCTCTGCTATTCATAGGATTTTCAATGGCGGACTGATTGTGGGGAGTGGGTTACCAGGTCCTTCTCCCAAGCCCACAACACCTGGTGTTCCCAGGCGGTCTCCCATCAAAAGACTAACCAGGCTTGACTCTGCTTAGCTTCTGAGATCTGATGGGATCGGATGCCAGGGTAGTAAGGCATGTTAAAAACCCTGGGAAGTCACAAACTCTCTCTGTTCAAATAACATGCATTAATTTTTCAGAACACATCTGGAAGATGTTTATGTTCTAACCATTTGTGAACCTGGAGTCTCTGATACCCTTTTCTCTAAGTGACATTCACACAAGGGATATACATCATCTGAGTTTTCTGGCCTGTTATGAATGTTTCACTTGTATTTTTAAGGAAAATTAAACTTCTAAATGCATATAACTTGCTCTATACTCAAAATGTAGTAGAGAATGATGTGGGGTCCTTCTCTAAGACCAGGAAATAAGCTTCAGTGGGCATAAGGTACCTTTGGGGTCACAACTTCTTCTTCTTGTTAGGTGAGGTTGAGTTGGGTCCAACTTGTAACGACCCTCAAAGGTTTTAATGGCCGACTGCTTCAGGATTGCTTCTCGAGTGGATTGCCAAGCTAGCAGCCCCAGATGCCTCCTCACCAGCATCACAGATGATGCCTAACGCAGAAACCAAGCTTCCAGGAAATGAGAAGGTGCAGACCACTTCAAAAGCAGAGGTCATTAGTGATTTTGGGACAGGACACCTTTGAAGGTCCTTTAGGCTTCTCCAATCCCTCATTTCCTACATAAGGAAATTCAGGCTCAGTGTGAGAGCCAGGACTCTTCCAACTCCAGATCTCCCGCAGGTCACACTGCCTCCAGATCCTGAAGGAGGGTGAGACCTGGGGATGTTTGTAATCAAAGATAAGTGGGAAGAAGACAGCAGCAGGTGGCTGATGAAGGAACAGCTTCATTAAAGAATTAAAGAATAAGTAATATCATCAAACACTTGCTTTAGCCTCAGAAAGCTAAGGAAAAAGATTTTCCTTTTAGTCTGATCATATGGCAAAATTCACTTTTGTAGGTTGATTTTCTTAATTTTGGCAACTTTGGTATGTTTTACGAGGTCAAATCACATTATATTTGAGGTCATGCAACTCACAGATCCTATTCCTAAGCAACAAAATATAAGTAACCCAAAGCGAATAGGTGATTAAAACATGGGAGTCAATGGCTGGGCACTGAGGCCCATTAGGGAAGCAGAGGCAGGAGGATCATGAGATCAAGGCCAGCCTGGGCTACACGGACAGACTCCGTCTCAAAATAAAATAAAACAATCATTAAAATTTTTTAATTCCCTAAGTTTTCACTGGGGCTGGGATTTAGCTCAGTGGGTAGAGCGCTGCACTGCAGTCTCTGAGGTCTCGAGTTCAATTCCCAGCACCGCAAAAATGGGAGAAGGGCCTGGCAATCCACTTCCAAGGCAATCCTGAAGCACTCAGCCATTGAAAACCCTATGAGGGTCGCTATGAGTCGGATACCGACTCGATGGCACCTAACAACAACAACAACAACAACAAGTTTTCATTGTTTCCATATTTGTAGCATACTTTATTTTTATACTTGGATATCTGAGATTCTCTTCATCAAAATCTAGGTATTTTAGGTTCTGTTATGGTTAAGTTCCCAGTTAGGTCCCAGTTCTGTTATGTAAACCGATTGTCTCCTAACACATTTCTAGGCAGAAGCCAATCCCCATGGTGCATTTGCACAGCCCCAGTGAGTTGGGAGGCTGAGGCAGAAAGAGCACTGCAGGCAACAAGTGCACCTTAGCAAGACCTCATTTCAAAAGCAATCAAAATAAAAGGAGGTGGAAGTAGAGGTGTGGCCCGGCGACACACTAGGCAGACTTCACAGGTCTTAGCGCAGTAGTGTAGGCCTTTGTTTCTTCCCTAAATCAATCAGTCATTTCCTCTGTGTCTTATCTGAGTCTCCTGAATCTATTATGGATATTAATAATTATTAAGGAAAGAAGAAAAACGCCCTTTTAAATTATAGCAACTTGACCTGTTTTCACCTTTTTTTTTTTTTTTTTTAAAGTGCATCAGTTAAGATAAATTTTTAAAATACTAATCTACTAATTTGGGTAAGGAATACAGCTAGCCCGCATGGCCAAGGGCTTTTCTTTCCAAATTTCTATAACTAAGATCCAATGAACAGAGCTGGGGATAGTGCTCAGCCATAATACAGCACTAGAACGTGCTAGTATTAGCACGTTCAAGGCTGTGGATCTGATGTCCAATGCTGGGGGCCAACAAAAAACACTTCCACTCATCTTGTACAAAAATGGAAGTAAAGAGTGAATTAAGTGACCATAAATGTTTATGACAAGGGGTTGGGGGTTGTATCCAGGGCGTGTTTGTGCTCTCCCACTGAGCTACACCCCTAGTCCGTTTTTGAATTTTTAAGTCAGAGTCTCACCAACTTGCACAGGCTGCCTCCATCCTTCTGACTCCACCTCCCAGAGAGCTGGGATGATAGGCATGTGCCATGGTGTCCAGCTTGTAAGAATAGTTTTCAAGCTGCCTCTTCTTAAGTGGTGAGGGGAAAGCAAAACATTTTTTCACTATATACAAGATTAAAATCTGCAACCGTAGCCCTGTGGCGTCCAATCCCGTTAGATCTTGGAAGCTAAGCAGAGTCAAGCCTGGTTAGTCCTTGGATGAGAGACCGTCTGGGAACACCAAGTGCTGTAGGCTTGGGAGAAGGACCTGGCAACCCACTCCCAAAATACAATCAGCCATTGAAAACCCTATGAATAGCAGAGAAGCACTGACAATAGTGTTTCGCCTGTTGTACGTAAGGTCACTATGAGTCAGATACCAACTCAACGGCACCTCACAACAACAAGATTTAAAAGTGACTTAGCACTGGGCACTCTGAGCCAAGAGAAAAAAGTTGTGTACTCCCATTACTTTGCACTCTTTTAGAGTAACCCTTCTTTTAAGTATTCCATTTTTTATAACTGCTAACAGGCAATCAATTTGATGCACAAAAATTTCAATTCCAGGAGAAACAACGCCACCACAACATTTTGCAACTGCAAGCACTGATTTTGCTAATGAATTTGTAGGCCAAATTCTTGAACTCATTTTTTTTCAGTGGTGTTCTCTGATTTTTTTGCAGGGAGGGGGCGTTGATTTGGGGGATTTTGTGTGTTTGTTGGTTTTGAAAGGAGATGGATAAAGAGTTAGGAAAGCGCAGAGTTAAAGAATGGTTGAGGCAGAATGTAATTATGCACAATCCTTCTATTTTCCCAGGAGACTCTAGAGTCCAGTCTCTAGATTTCCTCCTCCTCAACCAAAGTGTGGATGGTCTCCAGTCACTAGAGTTGAACAAAGCCCAAGTGACTAAGTAAAGACGTGTTTTAAATGATTTGTCATATGATACCTTTAAATGACCACAAACATTAGGCAGAGTGTAATTGGTGGGTTTTTTTTTTTCTTTAATTATAACTTTTTTTGGTTTATTTTTTGCTTAATGGACCCAAAAGATGGAACAGTTTTCATCTGGAATCAGATACACCTGGAGATTATTTTATGGTACCTTTTGTTCTTCTGTGAATTCAGAATTATTGTGCTGAGCCTGGGCTTCTTTTTGTAGATGTCTTGCTAATCTGTAAGAAGAAAACATATTCTTTAACATTGAAAGAAGGCAACTATTTCAACTGCAACAAGGAGAAATTATTTAAATCTTTTAAAACAGTGAAGTACAATACTTTGTTCTATTTTCAAGATGTTAAGTCTATATTGCCCTTAGAAACAAACAGGACACAATGATAGTGAAAGTAAGGTACAGTAGCTTTCATACCATTTCGCTGGGATCAATTTCAGCTCTCGATAGTAAACACCAAACTCTAGAGGTGGAAAGAATCTCAAGGGCATCTAATCCAACTTTCCTTAGAGTAAGCATGAATTTCTTGTGTAACTAGCCAGTAAGTAGTTGTCCAGAGTCCGCTTAAACAATTCCACTGAGCACGAAGAATGGTGTTAACGAGAGATATTTTATCAGTCTCACATTAATTCACTGATCTCCCAAATCCAAATTATAGCCATGACAAAGTGATGATATTCTAACGAAATACACTTTTGGAAACATGTTTATGGAAAATAAAAAAGTCCTCCACCAATAAGAAACAGAAATCAATTCTTACCTAATTATCATGATACTTAAACAGAGCAGTTAGGCCTTAGGCTGAGTTTCCAAGGATGCAGCTATGTTACTAGACCAAGTTCAAAAATGAGGAACCAAAGCTATTTCTGAGACAGAAAAACCCAATGGACTGACTCTTAGAAATAAACAATAAAAAGACTAACTTTGGAGCCAGGTGTGGTGGCGAATGCCTATAATGCCAGCACTTAGGAAGCAGAGGCAGGAGGACTACAAGTTCAGTAAATGCCAGGCCAGCCAGGCCTACACAGAAGACTCTGCCTTAAGAAAACAAATAATAAATAACAAAACAAACAAAAAAAGACCAATTTTGACAAAAAATTTGGATAGACATTTCTCCCAAGATGTAAGAATGGCCAATAAGTTGTTATACACGCAGTATCATTAGTCACTAGGGAAATACACAAGATACCACTTCGCATCCACAGGGATGGATATAATTAAAAAACATAAATAAATAAAACAGAAGGAGAAAATAACAGGTGCTAAAGAGGATGGAAAAAACTGGAACGCTCATACATTAATGACAGAAATGTTAAATGGTGCTAACCACTGTGGAAGTTTGAGAGTTCCTCAAAAGGTTAGAGTTACTGTAAGAACCATCAATTTCAAACTCCTAGGTATACACCCAAAAGAACAGAAAATGTATGTTTACACAAAACACCTGCACATATATTTATAACATTATTCATAACAGCCCAAAAGTGTAAGAAACCAAAATAGCCATCAACCGATGAATAAGGAAAACTGCATGTCTATTTAGTGGAATATTATTCATTCTTTAAGAGGGATGAAATTCAGATAACATGCTATGACATGAACTTCAATCATACTACGCTAGGTGAAGAAACCAAATGTAATAGATCATATTACATGATTCCATTCATATGAAATCTCCAGAATATGCAAATCTACAGAGACAGAAAGTACAGAGCAGCACTCTACCAACTGAGCTAAACCCCAGCCCGCAGAGGGAAAATAAGCGCATGAAAACATATTCAATGTCAGTAGTCGTTGCAGAAATGTAAATTAAAACCACAGTGAGGTTACTCCATACCTACTACAATGGTTATAATCAAAAAGACAATAGTAAACCTTCATATGTTCCTGGTAGAAATATAAAATGGTACAGCCAATTTGGACAATTTGACAGTTTCTTTATGAAGTTGTATGTTTAACTTTATGATCCAGCAATTCCAAAGTTACCCATCATCCACAAGAAATGAAAATATATGATCACATATTGAATTGTATATAAGTGTCCAGGCAACAATTAATGATAATAATCAAAATTCAAATGTCTACCAAGTAGTGAATGGACACACAAAATGTGGTGAATCTAAATAGTGTAATACACAATACTGATATATGTACCTATGTGGGTAAAACTTAGAAACATTATGCAAAGCGGACCAGATATAAGAGGTCACATATTAATGCTTATCCAAACCACGTGGGATGTCTAGAAAAGACAGATCTGTAGAGAAAACGTAGATGAGCAGGTGTGTGGGGCCAGAGTAGGAATAGGGAATGACTGCAAATGGGCACAGGGGATCTTTTGGAGGGAACGGAGTTTTAAAATTTCATTGTAGTGATGGTTGCACAACTGGGTAAATTCATCTAAAAAATCATTAAACTGTACATGGAAAAATGGGTGGATTTGATGACATATAAATTATACCTCAATGGGCACTGCGGCACATGTCCATAAATCCCGGCAACTTAGAGGAGGCTGAGGCAGGAGGATCATGAGTTCAAGGCCAGGGGCAGCCTGAACCAACTTAATGAGACTCTGTCTCAAGACAAAAAATAATAAAGGGAGCCAGCCATGGTGGTGCACACGTGTAATCCCAGCACTCTGGGCTGAGGCAGGAGGATCAGTGCAAATTCAAGGCCAGTCTAGGTTATGCAGCAAGACTCTGTCTCAAGGGGAGGAGATTAAAAAAAAAGCACCACAAAACATTTAAAAATAGTACCAAAAACTTTAAAAGGCTAGAAGTACGACTCGGTGGTAGAACACCTGCCTAGCATGTGTAAGGCCCTGGGTTCAATGCCCCGTCAGCACAAAAATAAATAAAGAAAGAAAGAAAGAAAGAAAGAAAGAAAGAAAGTGAAACCTGGTTATGTTCACTGAGCAAAAATCAAAATGCTCTGGATATTAGATGAGCAAATAAAAGAAGTAGCGTTCTACTACTAATGGTGAGCAACCTACCAAATATTCTTTTCTAGAGACTCATCTCAGCCTCCAAATGTGCCTCCAAGTTAAATGGCTGCACTCAAGAGGGAGTCTCAAACATACTTATGCACGTAACAAAGACCTGATGGAAACCTCACCACTCCAGACACAAAGGCTGGTGTACGCAGAGCCATCTGTAGCCAAGGTCCAATTCCTCCTCCCAATCTACTCCAGGCTAATACTCTTGTAAAATACAATACAGGCTATTGTGAAGATAGCAAGTTGCTACCAAGTTTCTAGACATTTGTACTCAATTTCTTTACCTTGTTGCAGACTAGTAACTCTTGTGCACTATCACTAACCCACAGACCACACAGGAGCAGCACAAGTACAAAGCATTCTAAAGACAAAAGCAAGTTTTATCCAGTCTTCAAGGCCATCAGCTCATTTAGCAGATATTCACCTGTGTGCTAGAGAAATACCTCGGGACTGATTCTGTGAAATACTGACTCTGAGCAGCAGTTTCCATCCCACTTTGCCAAGGACAGGTGTCCTGAATGCCCAGGTAGCTGAAAGAGGTGGCCTGATACACGCAGATACTTTTTAAATTGGCCATGTGTACTCTGGATAATTTTAACAGAATTTCTGTTAGTCTTCCAATATTTAGACATGAGCTCTTTAAGGCTCCACAACACGTTCCTGCATTCATTCATCCAGTACAATATGAATACTTACATAACCAGCAAACAATTATGTATTGATAACCTAGGGCCATTCTGGACATGAAGTGTTACGGTACAGAACAGATCAGACACCATCCCCCACCCCGCAAGGAGGTCACATTACAGTGGGGAGGCACTCAACAAAATGACTACACAACCTGAAGCTTAGACGGATTTTAGATTGTGATAAATATTGTGGGAAAACAATGATGAGGGATTGGGGCGAGGTCTGTGCCAGCCTGACACAGAGGGAGGGGGGAGAAGTGAAATTTTATTTTAACTTTTTAACTTTTTTAATTAGTGATTTTAAATGTACAACTTAATGGGTCTCATTATGACATTTCCATACATCCATTTCATTGTACATTGGTCACACCGACTTCCCCCTTACCCTCTCATGACCCTCCTCCCCATCCTCTCCCTCCTCACCAATGGTACTTTTTCTATGTGTATGTCTTTTGGGGAGTACATGTATATATAAAAATATATACATATACATACATATATTGTGTGTGTGTGTGTGTGTGTGTGTGTGTGTACACATCCTGGTTGAAGCGCTGTTTTAAATAGGTGGCAAGAAAGGCTCTCACTGAGAATATTTGAACATAGATCGGAAGGTGAACCAAGTAACCCAAGTAGATAATGGGGGGAAGAGTGTCCTCCCCAAAATATAAATAGGCAGGGGTGTGGGAATAGTTATTTTTCACTGTTTGGTAAATGCAATATCCTATTAGTCTAAAATGTTCCACTAAACTCAGTGCTTTGAGGACAGAAATCAAGTTTTCTTCATCTTTTTTATCCACATGCCTCAAGTTTCAATGACAAAATTGTTTGAAGTAGAGTATTCCTGTACTGGACTGCAGTTAAGCTCAATGGGTAGAGCGCTGCTCTGTACTTTCTGAGGATCTGGGTTTGATCCCCAGCACCACAAAAATGGGAGAAGGATGTGGCAGCCCACTCCCAAAACAATGAGCCATTGAAAACCGTACAAGGGTCTCTGAGTCGGACCCAAATCAATAGCACCTAACAACAACAAATTCCTACATTATCACAGTATAGGTACCAGACTCCTAAAATTCACCCCCCCCATAAACCAGCTCCTACATGTAGTATGACTTAGACATTGCTGTCTATCCAGTAGGACATCCCGATTGTTCTAGACTCTCCTCCTTCACTCTCCATGTCCAGCCAGTGACTAAATTCTCTAATTGTTCACTTCATCTTGGTGGTCCCAAACTGTCCTCCTCTGCCACAGCCTCTCCTGCCAAAGAGCTCTTTCAAACACAAAAGCAACTGGCCTGTGCTCCTGGATACACTCAAAAATTTGAAGTCTTGACTTTATGTATAGCCTGAATGTTTACAATACTGAAGCCAATCATTACATATTTCTACCAACATTTCACATTGCAGTTTCTATAATATTTGGAGGACGATTCTGAATCTCTCCAAGTTTAAAGGTTAGTATTAACACCCAGCAATGCATTTGCATGTGCTGATTACTCTCATTCAGATATTTCTAGAAATCCCAACTAAACAGCTTTGACTTCCCTTTGCAATTTCAATTAGACGTGGTATTCTTCACTTTCCCCTGGGGAGCCTGCTGCCTAGTGCCAACAGATGCTAGGTCCGATCACATGACAAGTGACAGGCAGCCTTATATCTCAGGCTAGCGATTTTCATTAACATACAAGATGAGGAGCTGGGCACGGTGGCACACGCCTGTAATCCCAGCGTCCAGAGGCAAAGACAAGAGGATCGAAAGTTTGAGACCATCGGCAGTCTGCATAATTTAGTGAAAATCTGTCTTAAAAAAAAAAAAAAAGTTTAAAAAGGGGTGGGGTGCAGCTCAGTGGCATAGCACTTGTAAAGCATGGAATCAAGAGGCCCTGGGTTCAACATACCCAGGGTGCTGCTCACTGTGTAACTGGGCATATCATGATAGGGTATGTTCTCTGACTCTGAAAGAAATCTTGAAATTTGCCCAACTTATTTACACAATTAACTCTAACAGAATTTTACTAAATAAAGCATCTCGAGAAGTTATGTATTAGAAAAGATAGGATTTGAAGTAATAAAAAATCCTAGAGTTCAGTGGCATCATTTTGTAACTTTGGGTAATCTGTTTAACCTGAGCTTCAGTTGCAAACGCCATGAAATCGTGGGAAAGTGTGAAATAAATGCTAGTGATTGTTAGGCACAGCAAAATGGGCCGGAGCATAACTTTTCAGGCTTTTTGAAACCACCAGCAATTCAAAGTAAGATGGGGGTAGAGAACAGCTACACACCTGAATTACCAGCTCAGATAAAAACAAGTGACTGTTGTAGGGGGGCCTGCAGCCGTAGCCCTGTGGCGGCCGATCCCCTCAGATCTCAGAAGCTAAGCAGGGTTGGACCTGGTTAGTGCTTGGATGGGAGACCACCTGGGAATACCAGGTGCTGTGGGCTTGGGAGACGGACCGGGCCCACTTCCAAACAATCAGCCATTGAAAATCCTCTGAATATAAAAGCACTGACAATAGGGTTTCACCTGTTGTACATAGAGTCGCTATGAGTCGGACAAGGACTCTAGGGCACCTAAAAATTGTAGGGGGAGGATAGGAGTTTGGATTTCCCAAATCCCAATCCTGTACTCTTCCCAGAAGGCATGGGGGAGGTGGATTTCACTCGCACATGATTTCAAACTCCCTGAAACTTCCAACAGCACACTGCTTACAAACCAAAAATAATCAATGGCAACCCTTGCAAACAATAGCATCTTGGGAATCTTCCTGTTCAGCAACACGTGCAAATAACCAAGCAAGACATTTACATGCACATAAATCCTGTCTTTTGGTTTTAAAAACATCCCTACAGTTTGTCCTTTTTTCAAGGTGGAGAAAACCAGAAAGGGGAGGAAAAAAAATGAGACTTAGGGTAACAAGGGAAAGCGGTCCTCCGGGGCACCCGGCGGCTACGCACTGCATACAGGAAGAGCAGGGGCGGCTCCCGCGCCTTCCTTTCACTCACACTTTGCTCCTTCTGTGCGCATCCTGCGCGGACTCCACCCGAGCCGCCCGGGCAAGGAGGGGTGGGTGGGACGCTCGGCCCCGCGAAAAACAGCGCCGGGAACGGAAGCGAAGTACGGGTGGGAGGGGAAAGCACGGCTCCAGGACGGAGGAGCAGGGGCGGGGACGGGGGACCCCTGCTCGGGCAGGGGAGGCACCGCGGGCCCCTACGGTCTCCTGGGAACCCCCGCCCCGAGTGTCATCCCGACCCCTCCTCCTCTGCCCTGGAGGCACCGGAACCCCAGGCCAGGCCGCTCCGCCCCGGGAGCCCCTGGGAGCGCTGAGCAGGGAGCGGGGGTCGGAAGGCGGAGATGCGAGAGCAGCTGGGGATCCGAGGGGGGCTGGGGCCCCGGGTCCCACTGTGGGGCGCCCCGTCGCCGCCCGCCACTCACATCTGGTACTCGTCGATGGCTTCCACCAGCTGCCCCCACGAGTCGAAGTCCGCGCCGCGTCGCAGGCTGGCGCCCCAGCGCTGCAGCAGGCCGCGGGTCCCCTCCGCCATGGCCCGCGCGGCCCGGCTCTAGGGCGCCCTCGTTCTCCTCGCGCTCGGCCCCGACATCAGCAGGGCCAGCAGCAGCAGCCGCGGCCCCCGGCGCCGCCCGCCCCGCGGCCGCCCGCGCCCATTCGCCGCCGCAGCCAAACTTGGCGGCGCCGTGGCCGCCGCCCCGCCGAGGCCCCACCCCCGGCCCCGCCCCGCGTTAGGTTGAGGCCGCCCCGCTCCGCCGGCGCCGCCATCACCCGCGCAGCGGCCTGGCTCGGCGCGCAGCCCCTTCCTCTCTAGGGACGGCCCAGAGCCAGGGAGGAAGGGCTAGCGGGGAGAGGAGCGAGGTGGCTGGCGCGCCGGGCACTCCGCGGGACTGAGAGCGCGCGGCCGCCCCCGCGCCTGCGCAGAGTGGACCGCCGCTCTGGCTACCCCGCGCCTGCGCACGGCGCGCCGCCGCCTCGGCCGCGGTCATGGCCACCACCGCGCCTGCGCAGTGCTCGCCACCGCCTCGGCCGCCGTCATGGCCGCTAGCCACGTGACCCCCGCCCTGCGCCGGCCTGGCTTCCTGTCGTCCTAGCTCAGTCGCTTCGCTTCGGGTCTCGCTCCTTTTCTCGCTTGCGGACCCCGGTAGCGCCCTTCCCTAAGGAGGAGCGCCGCGCAGACTCCGAGCGCCGCGGTAAGTATGTCAGAGGACAGGCGTTTCCCAGCCACCTCCCTCCCCGTGGTGTCCCCCGGACTCAAAGCAGTAGGGTCCACCCCCTTTACGCCGGCCTCAGTGGACCCCAGGATGGTGATCTAAAAATGTCTCTTAATGCCTTCCAACAAGCGAAGGAAAGAAAAAGCCAAATGGGTCCTCGAACCAGTGGTGTTAGCAGCTAGATCTCCAGCATTTCCTTGCCCCGCATCGCCATGAGCGGCTAGGGGTCTTCACGAGCTAAACAGAGGTTCGTTCATTCGGCCATCATCTGCCCGCGCCTCGCGGGTCGATCGTATCGGCTTTCCACCGCAGTGCCTGTGAGCAAACAGGGACGCGGTAGCCTCGGCGCGTGCGCGCAGCCGCCACCTGCAGCCTCGCCTGGGACGGCGGGGAGTGGGAGGCCGGTGGTAAACAGGAAGTGGGCGTGCGGAGCTCTGGGACGGCCCCCAGGTGGGCTCCGTGGGGAACTGAGGGCTCGGAAGTAAAGGGCCAGGTGTCAGCCATGGTTGCTGGGGGCGTCCTGCGCCCGGATGTTGCCCTGTGGGCGCCAGCAGAGCCTTGGCAGCCGCGGTCGGGTGTGTGCTTCCGCCGCACCCTGGGGATCCGCGTCACCCGCGGGGCCTGGCCGCTGCGGGGTGGAATATAATACAGCAGAGAAGGCAGTGTTTGCAGAAGTTTGCTCTCCCGTGAGAACGCTCTGTAGAAGGCTGCGTTGGTGTGCGTGTATTTGCAGAGGCCGCAACCGTGGGAAGATGTTTAGATGTTTTGATTTTTATTCTATCGTTGTTTTAAATGTTCGGGGGCTTGTGTGCGCCAGCCCGGTTTCCCATTGCGTACACAGGATTCTCTATGCGTGAGGCCTCCTGTGCTTCTCAAAACCGGTTTTGCCAGGAATAAGTAAATATACTAAGGGATGTGCTTAAGGTGGGAATTTCATAACCCTGCCGTTTACATTTTTTTTTTAATAAGAAAAGCCGATAGGCAATCTTGGGCTATGCCTTCAAAGGAGTCTTAGCAGGATTTCTTGTACATTACTCCCAGGAGTCTTTCATAACCCTGCCGTTTACATTTTTTTTTTTAAATAAGAAAAGCCGATAGGCAATCTTCGGCTATGCCTTCAAAGGAGTCTTAGCAGGATTTCTTGTACATTACTTCCAGGAGTCTAACTGCCATGTTTAAGTCTTGTGCTTGGCCCTGTCAACCCAACGGATAGGGTTTATTTGGCTCAGTGGTAGAACGCTGCTCCGCACTCTGAGGACCTGGGTTCGATTCCCAGCACCACAAAAATGGGAGAAGGACGTGGCAATCCATTCCTGAGGCAATCCCAAAACACCCAGCCATTGAAAACCGTATGAGGGTCGCTATGAGTTGGACACAACTGGATGGCACCTAACAACAACATCTATCCAAGGACTTTTAGACAAAGATATATAGAACTACGTTTCTGTTTTTACCCTGTCATTTTTTTCCCCACTATTACAGGGACTGAACCCAGGGCATCCCAGTGCTCTACCACTGGGAAATACTCCCAACCTCCTTTTGGGATTTTTTATGTAATTTAGAGGGGCCCTCTAAATTACACGGGCTGCCTGTAGCCTCGAACCTGCGATCCTCTGCCTCACCTCCTGAGTCGCTGGGATGACAGGCCTGTGCCACTGCACCCAGCAAAAGCTGTGAATTTTTTAAGGTGACATTTCACTTACCTGTTCGAATGTTTTTGTGTATAATTTATTCATCAAATATTACTGCTTATTATAAAAATACTAATTCTTATTAGTGATTTGCCTATAGCCATAGCCCTGTGGTGTCCTATCCCGTCAGATCTGAGAAGCTAAGCAGAGTCGGACCTGGTTAGTCCTTGAATGGGAGACCGGCTGGGAACACCAGGTGCTGTAGACTTGGGAGAAGGACCCGGCAACCCACTCCCGGAAATCAATCCGCCATTGAAAACCCTCTGAACAGCAGAGAAGCACTGACAAAAGTGTTTTGCCTATTGTATACAGGTTCGCTATGAGTCCAGCAATGAGTCCAATACTGACTCGACAGCACCTAACAACAGCAGCATTACTGATCTTACGGGAAATACATTTATTACAGAACAAATGCTGTAACCAATCCATTGGTATCAGCTATATATGTTGTTTGTTGTTGTTGTTAGGTGCTGTTGAGTCGGTATCCAGCTCATAGCGACCCTCATAGGGTTTTCAATGGCTGACTGTTTCGGGATTGCCTTGGGAGTGGATTGCCAGGTCCTTCTCCCATTTTTGCGGTGCTGGGAATTGAACTCAGGACCTCATAGACTGCAGCACAGCGCTCTACCAACTGAGCTAAATCCCAGCCCCTTATATATATGGGAAATAAAATTAACCTAAAACTTGTTTATTTCAAGTAGACTTGGAGTATACATGAAGATTTCTGTTTGAACCTGTTAAGGAAATTAGATTCATCTAGTCTGGTGCCCTTCTCACTTGCAGCTGTCCCACCAAAGTCTAATGCTTTGCCACTCAGAGTTGTAGTTTGAGGACCTCCAGTATCAGCATCTCAGATTGTCCCTCAGTCTGTTGAATTAGAACTTCCATCTTAGCAAGACTGACCCATCTCCAGGTGATTCTTATGCAATGTAAAGTTTACATATCACTGCTGTAGAGTATTTTACAATTGAAGTCACTACAGGCATGCATATTTGCAAATGTTAGGGTTTTTTTTTTTAAGCTGGACTAAATATAGACTACCATCAGTTAAAATTGATTTTTAGAGATGAAATATATACTTTTTACATATAATAGTTCATGTATAAAAATATATGTATCTTTTGCTGTTGGGGCTGAAATTTAGCTCAATTGGTAGAGCACTGCTTTGTAGTCTCTGAGGTCCCGAGTTCGATTCCCAGCACCACAAAACTGGGAGAAGGATGTGGCAATTCACTCTCGAGGCAATCCCGACACAGCCATTGAAACCCCTATGAGGGTTGCTGTGAGTTGGTGTCCAACTTGTAGTGACCCTATGTGCAACAAGCAAAACACTACTGTCAGTGCTTCTCTGCTATTCATAGGGTTTTCAATGGCTGCTTGTTTTTTGGGAGTGGATTGCCGGGTCCTTCTCCCAAGCCTCCAGCACCTGGTGTTCCCAGGCAGTCTCCCATCCAAGTACTAAGTAAGTCCGACCCTGCTTAACTTCTGAGATCTGATGAGATCGGACACCACAGTGGCACTGCTGCAGTACTATGTATCTTACAGTAAACTTTTAAAAATAGGCATTTTTTTATACTGTGTCCGTTGCTCATTAAATGTTTTATTTTTAATTTTAATTTTAATTTTTTTTTGTCTGTAGAACACATCTGGAGAAAATGACCCATTGGTTTCATAGGAACCCCTTAAAAGCTACAGCTCCTGTCTCTTTTAACTACTATGGTGTGGCCAGTGGCCCTCCAGCTTCAAAAATTTGCAGGTAAGTTTTCAACAAGTAACTGAAGGTACTTTCTGGCAGTCTATGAGCAATACAGAAATATGTAACACATTATCCGTAATTTTAGACTCCTTATACATTTATAGATTACAAATGAAAAGTTAAGTTATAGATAATTTAAACTTTGATAATTATCTAGACCACAGTTCTTAATTGTAGATCTGTAAATGAGTCCCAGAGCAGCCCAAATAGCGGCAATAAGAGAGTTAAGCTGTACATTACAACAATATAAGAGACTCAGTAAGTAGGAAAGGGCATTGTTAATAGGCCGGAGAGTAAATTCATTGAGTTCATTCAGCACAGGTAGAGATCCCTATAACCTGGAGCAGCTTCAGAGTAGTCGTGTAGGAGGGAGGACTTGAGGAGAGGTTTAAATAAATCACATAAATGAGCTTAGGGGTTGGAAAACTATGTCCCACAAGATTGGGCCACTACTTATTTGTGTATATGAAGTTTTATTGGAACACTTCCAGCCCCACGTTTAGTTATGTACCGCCCATGACTGCCTCTTAACTGCTTTGTTCCACAGCAGTAAAGTTGAATAGTTCCACACAAGGCTGTGTGACCTACAGAACATGAAATGTTTGCTCTCTGGCCCTTTACAAAAAGTGTTTGAGATCCTTGATTTAGAAAGGGGTAGGATGTCATTTTTAACAGGAAAACGTTTGTTCTACGGATAATGAATAGAACAGTATGGCTGGAACAAAAAGAATAGGTGCAGAAAACATTTCAAAGGCGTGCCCTGATCTGATTTGACGGGCTTTGGCCAGTTGGAAAGGGTTCAGAGTATATGAGATTAAAACCTAAATAATTAAGGCAGTGGTGGTACCCTTGTAAGAAAAATCAGGGGTGTTGCTGCTCTTGTGGGAAGAAGTGATTGGGGCAAAAACTAGGAAAATTTTCATATTAATCTAGACCAGTGGTGGCCAACTCTTTGAAAAATGCTAAAGAGTAAATATGTTAGGATTTGTGGGCTGCATATAGTTGCCATTACATATTCTTACTTGCTTTTTTATAAAGGCAGAATTTTACCAGGCGGGCCTCAAATTCATGATCCTCCTGCCTTTGCCTACCTAATTGCTGGGATTACAGGCATGCTCAATGACACTCAGCAAAAACCATTCTTATTTTGGGGCTGGACATAAATAAGCTGTGGACCAAGACAGGTTACCAAGTTTGCCAGGCCCTGATCTAGACTCCTGGGGGCTGGTTCCAGTTTTTCTGTTTTATCTGTAGCATTGGGCACCTATTTTGGACCTGATTCCTAATACATAAAACAAATAGTCTACATTAGATAGTTCTAACATATATTTTTCTCAAATTCTATATTTTAAAATTTATCTTTATACGCAAGTTGGGATATAGGTGATGCGTGAGCAGCCAGTGGAATTCGAGATGGGTAGCAAACTTTGTGAGTCTAGAATGGGCCTAAAAGATTCATATTTCGTTCCAGTGCAGGACCCTTTCCACTTCTAGGTGAATACCTCAAACAGTGCCAAATTCATAAGGTAACTTGTCCCATTTTTATCAGTTAATGTAATTTTTGATATGTTCTTTCTTGGGATATGGCTCTTTAGAGTTAGTACTAACAGATAAACACTAAATCCAGACCACTTGAGATTAGGTCTATGTTGTCTTCTAAACATCACAGCTACGTTACACTCCTTGTCAGTCTCAAAACAAAATGTTTGAACAGCTGTATTCACTCAACAAATACTTTTGAGTATGTGCTTTATCCAAGCTACCTCCCAAATTCTTGGTATGTAGCACCAGCTCTCTTGGTGCTTATAGTTTAAGCTTAGTCTTCACTAACTTAGAACCATTCTAAGTTTCAGGGAGTGTCCATATAATGGGATATCTCAAGCCCTCCCTAAGTTGATTGCCTTACAGATTAGTTGTGGAAAGGAAGGGAACCAAGTTGAAGTAGAAGATGTAGATCTTGGAGTGGAAGTAGTCGAGATGTGGTACTAGATGAGATCTCAAAACAGAAAGCTGAAAGCCAAAGACTGAACATTTTTGTAGGTGGGAATAAGCAAGCAGAGGACACAGGAGAAAATAGAGATAAAAGGAGCACCTGGAAATTTTAGGGTTAATTGTATTCACGGGAAAAACGAATCATACACAAATACCATATGTTAAATTTTCATTTTTGAAAAAACTTTTCTTATAAACTGGTTAAAGTTACTCATTCTTAATTCCTTCCTTCAATCTTAAATGTAACACATTGGTTTGATTTTTTTTTTTTTTTTAAGTAAAAATTGCTGAAAGCTGGGCATGTAGGACATACCTCTAATCCTAGCACTCAGGAGGTTAAGGCAAGAGGATTGTGAGTTTGAGGCTAGCCTGGGTTACAGGGTAAGATCCTGGTTTGAAAACACAAAACAAAATGATGCCGTGATTTATAATTTTATTGAATATTGGGTCCATGATTTATCCCTTTAATTAGACTGAGTTTATTTCAGTATAACTTTTAAAACAATTATTACTAGAAGCTTCATTTATCTTTGGCATTGGTCCTAATTAAACCTATTCCTATGTTCTGGTGTACCCTAGAGGAGGTAGGAGTGGGTGGGTATTGTGTTTTAAAGCTTTTACATGGAAACCTGTAAGCCACTTTCACATAGTCTTTGTTAGTTTACTGTGCTGTCTCTGTTTCATATAAGTGACTTGAGATCATCCAGGGCACGACTTCTTGATCTGTTCACGGATTCCAGCTGCAATCCAGAAATGATGAAGAATGCAGCAGATTTGTACTTTTCACTCTTACAAGGTTAGTTTTTAATGTGAACTTTGAGTTTTTAAAGAACAGCTATGCAGAGGTTCACTTTAACTCTCAGACTGTTCGCACTTGGACAGTTTAGTCAGCCAGGCTGCATTGATGTGCTTGAGTTTCAGACCGTAATGGTGATAAGTGACCATTCTAACGTTTTGAATATAAAATGTAATATATTTTTTGTTATGTGACCTCAGGAGAAGGTGTGAGATGTGGGAAGGGAGAGAGGGGCCAGAAATGTCATTCAGGCCCCTGGAAAAGTAATCATCTGAAAGTTTTTCTAAATAGAACACATGATATTTCTTTCAAAGCTGAAATGTCTTGTCTCATTTTTTAGGTTTCATAAATTCACTGGATGAATCTACCCAGGAAAGCAAATTACGATACATTCAGAATTTCAAGTGGACTGATACATTACAAGGACAGGTTCCAAGGTAAACAATGTTAAAGTAGTCCTAAATTGAAATCAGTGTTTTAACTTTTTAGCCAGTGGTAACCTCGTAGCGTCTTTATTTGAAGAAGAAAAGTATAAGACTGTTTAGTATTTTCTCTTATTAGGAAATTAATTAAAAGCATGTGAATTAAATCGTAATACATACAACTAAGTAATAATATAATTTGTTTCATGCCAAATCTAGTTTTGAGATAATGCAAATATTAACTAGAATTGAACGGCCTTGACTATTTTAATAACACACAGAATGTGTTTTGGGAATTTGGAAGCCAAAAGTGGCTACTGGTCTTTGCCTACCTTCAAGCTAAGCAGAATGGTTTTCCTCTACTTCTCCTTTTATGAAAGATAGTGCAGATGTCTTTGGTTGCTCTCCCTTTCCCCTACCACTCTCTTGTCTCTCTTTCCCTTCCTTTTCTCTTTCCCTGCTCAACTTTGGCTCTTTGGATTCTCGATATTCTTCTGCCTTATTTCTTTTCATTGTTTCTGCACTTCTTAAAATTTTTCCTTCAAAGATTCTTCATCACTCACTTAACTGTTTATATAGGATCTAATTAGAACAGGAAATAGGTCACAGTGGTGCTAACTTGAACTGTTTTTTAAAAATGCCATTGGCTGCTACAATACCTGTAGATGTTTGTCTCACTTTGCTTTAGAATCACTGTTTTACAAGAACAGGAAGAAAAGGTTGCTGAAAGAGCAGGGAAGATGGTGCATTATAATAGAGAGTATGGATATTGGGTTCATAAATATCTTGATGTAAGCCCAGGTTTTCTACCAAGGTTTTCTACCAATCTACCCAGGTTTTCTACCCAGGTTTTCTACCAATCTGATTCAGCTAGATTTTGGTGTAGCAGTCGTAGGACTTTGTAAGGAACAAAATAAGAAAACTTATGTTAAGTAAATAATAAATACAGTGCCAGGCATGGTGGCTCACACCCATAATCCCAGCTGCTCAGGAGGATCTCAGGCTCGAGGACAGAGGCAGCCTGCATAACTGAGACCCTGTCTCAAGATAAAAAAATAAAAAGGGGACTGGGATGCGGCTCAGTGGTAGAGTGTTGGCAAAAGTATACGAAACACCCTGGGTTCAGCCCCCAGTACCACACACACCAAAAAAAATCCATTAAATATTAGTTCCCATCCTTTCTTCAGAACATCCTATGTTCATTCATTATTAAGTTCAGTATTCAGATTGGGTAGAAAGTTGGAAACGTGGATCCTTTGCAAATTTTAATATTCTTGGATACCAGCTAAAGTTTTCCAAGACCTCATTTTCTGTGTTTTCTTTATGTGATCCCTACTTTGTTTTTCATCCAAAACAGAGGAGTTTTTATTTTTTCTTTTAATTAAAACTGTCTTTAAAGACTAAAGTCTGCATCATCATTAAGTTACAAACTTTGACACATTCTAAAATGTTTTGCATGACATAAATTCAGCATTCCCCCAGGCCAAATGTTTATCCCCTGTTACTGCATGCTAGTGCTAATTTAGCATCGCACAAGACAGAGACGAGTTCCGTGATGAAGACATCGATACTTACTGTTCAGTACGTGTGACACTGCTGCTTGCTACTTATCCAGTGGAATTTATACTGTATGTCTTATCTGTTCTAAAAGTATTTTTTCAACTGTACATGCCCTGATTACTAGTTAGGCTCATGCACCCGAAATGGAGCGTTCTGAAACACAACAGATTGAAATAAATGAAGGGGAATAAAAGGGCCAAAGCGGTAGCTTCGTGGTAGAGCGTTTATCTAGGATGTGTGAGTTTCTGTGTTCAGTCTCCAGCACCACAGAAACAAAAATAGAAAGGGTTACTCATGAGGCCTCACATAAATTGACAAAATTGTCTCATTATTTAAACATAAAGTTATGAATTAGATATGCCCACAAACCCACTAAATCACCAGATGCAGTTTATGTGAAAGTTCTCAGTGCTGTAAAGAATAAGCTATTAAACTACAAGTACATTTTTTTTTAGAAAGCAAGACTGTTTTGACAGGTTCATAAGTGACATACTTTTACATATAATATATACATAAACCAGGAAAGTGTATAAATTATTTTTAATTAAATTTTCTTGTGTGTGCTTCTGGGTTTAAAACCTAAGGAAGACCTGACACCTGCTAGGCCAGTGCTTGCTGTCCCTGAGCTATCACCCCACCCCACAAATCTTCCTTTTTAGTGTAAAAAGTTGCCGTGCCATTCCTTTTAAGATAAATTTAAAAAACACAAAATATAGTCGCAATTCTCATTTCTTCCCATTGAGTAACTTTCCTGTACGTGTATAGGATACGGTTTCTGCTTATTTCATCATTTAAGGTAAATGAAATAATGACTAAAAACAAGTTTTTGGAATAATGGTAATATATTAGTATTAATGTCCTATTTAGTATACGTTTGCTGTCTTAATGTCATAACTAGTAAAGAAATCCCAAAGCATATACTTGTTTTCAAGAGCTTATTCTAGTAGGATACTGACTGCTTTGGCATTCAGAATCTATAGTTTCACTTGATTGTGGCTTTTTGTCCTTCTCCTCTATCTCTTGTAACCTACTGTCTGCTCCAGTGAAGCAGTGTGGGCCAGCTCTGTTTTGTGTGCACACACGTGCTGGACATGGAACCCAGGGACTTGTGCACACTAGACATTTGCTCTACCGCTGAGCCACACTCCCAGCAGCCTGGGCCAGTTCCATGAGAAAAATGGTTACACTTCCTTACACTTTGACATCATTGTTCTGTCACCAGGGATGTCCTTCTGCTTCGCTTCTAGTCATCCTTCAAGGCACAACTCAGATTCTATATTTTCCGTTGTTGTTAGGTGCCATCGAGTCAGCATCCGGCTTATAGAGACCCTTTGTACAACAGGCAAAACACTATTGTCAGTGCTTCTCTGCTGTTCAAAGGGTTTTCAATGGTGGATTGATTTTTGGGAGTGGGTTGCTGGGTCCTTGTCCCAAGCCTACAGCACCTGGTGTTCGCAGGCGGTCTCCCATCCAAGTACTAACCAGGCCCGACCCTGCTTAGCTTCCAAGATCTGATGGGATCGAATGCCACAGTGGTACAGCTGCAGGCATATCTGCCATTAAGCTTCCTTTAATCGTTTTAGCCTAAAGCCATGTCTCCTCTGAATTGTTTTCTTAACATATTTTATAAGAAAGAGCCTCCCATTTCAGAATCTATTGAGTTCTTATTAGAAGTACAGGTTTTGGACTTTCTAACTCTGAGGTTAAGTCCCAGAAAAAAAAATATGTATTTTAAAGCTGCTTCATGTATAGTAAACTCTAGAAACAACTATTCTCATGTTTTTTATTATGGGGTACATAATACATACTGGATTACTGTAGTTGGCCATTCATTGTTAATTACCTTTGTGCCTGTCTCTGTATCTATATGAAAAAAGCGTCTACACAAACACACACACACACACACACACACACACACACACACACACACACACACACACAGAGGTAGCATATCTTGTAATTTCTAGTGGCATGTCTGGTAGGCTTCATGTAGCAATGTCTTAGTAATTTCTAGAACTTGATGATTGCATTTTTAATTCCAGTGCCCAACAGGATGCTGTTTTTGAATTAATTTCCATGGGATTTAATGTAGCTTTATGGTATACCAAATATGCTTCAAGACTGGCTGGAAAAGAAAAGTAAGTTAAAAGGGAAAAGTTTGTTCATATATGTTGTTTTTCAAATATATTGCGTTTCGTTATTTAAATGTCTAGGCCATTAGTTAAAAGGTGTCACTTTGGATAGTGAAAGATTGCCTCATATTTTTAAGTATGAGAATTGTGCAGCCTGATGTTAAAAGGGAAAAAAAAAATGTGATGTGGAGGGTTCTTCTAAATAAGACCCCAAACCAAGAAACCATAAAGGAAACAGTTGAATATTTAACAACATAAAAATGTTATAAACAAATATTTTTTTAAAAGGACAGAATTGGTCAAAAACATCACAGTGCATGATAAATTATCTGATTTTTAATATTTACTCTTACAAATCAACCAAGACCATCAAATCAATTGCAAATAAAGGAATGAACAGGCAATTCATAGAAAAAGAAACACAAAAGACTTATAAGTACATGAAAAGACATTTTGAAAGACTAAAGAACTGCAAAATAAAATGAGGCAATTTTTATCATAAAGTGGATATAGCAATTGGAAACTAGCAAATGAGTTATGACTTATCCATATGTAGGAATAATATGCAGCGATTTAAAAATTGAAGTTGAATTGTGCATGGTGATGTAAAATGATTAAACCAAGCAGAACACTGAGTATAGGTACCATTGGGTATACATTGTTGTTGTTGTTAGGCGTCATTGAGTCAAGTCCTACTCATTGCAACCCTCATAGGGTTTTCAATGGCGATTGTTTTAAGAATGGTTTGGGGAGTGGACCACCACGTTCTTCTCCCATTTTTACAGTGCTGGGGATCAAAACCCAGCTAGAGTGCAGAGTGGTGCTCTCTAAACTGAGCTAAACCCCAACCCATGTGTATATATTAAGTATATAATGTTTTGTGCTTGTTTAATAGCAGAAGAGTCTGGAGGGGAAAAGAAGGCTTTGTCCAGACCTTACCTCTATGCAGACTCTCATTTGCATTATCTTCTCTTTGGATATTTTTCACATACACTTTTTACTTTTTTAAGAGTAACAATTAAATATTTTAAAGAAAGAAAACTAATGGTGAGAAACACAAGTACCTAGTTTAGTTTAAGAATAATGTATTAGTTTTTAATTTCATTACCAGAAATAGAATTCATCCTTTAACTAATGTAACCACTGTCTTTAAGCATAACAGAAGATGAAGCAAAAGAGGTCCATCGAAGCCTAAAAATTGCAGCTGGGATTTTTAAACATTTAAAGGTAAGAGCGTGTATGTGTGTGTTTGTGTATCTCATAGTTTAATTCTTGAACAGTTTTTATTTTGAAGTGGTGAATTATTTCATTACGTAAGTAGAGCTCCTACCATCCATCCAGTGTGGACAGGGGTTGGGTCCAGAATAAACTGCTTCCTTCCCCTCAGGATACCAAAATCTGTGGGTGGTCAAGTCCCTTTTTTAAAATGACATAGTATTTGCATGTAACCTGTGCACATCCTCTTGTATACTTTAAATCCTCTCTAGATAACCTCGCCCGTGTATCTGTCATCTTGTTATGCTGTGGGGGCTTGCGTGTTGCTGTGATGCTGAAAGCTATGCCACCAGTATTTCAGATATCCGCAGGGCCACCCATGGTGGACAGGTTTCAGCTGAACTTCCAGACTAAGACAGACTAGGGAAAAGGACCTGGCAGCCCATTCCTGAAACAGCCATTAAAAACCCTATGAATAGCAGAGAAACACTGCCAAGTAGAGGGCCAGAAAAAAAGTCCCCCAGGCTGGAAGGCATTCAAGAAATGACCAGGGAAGAGTTGGCTCTTCAAAGTAGAGTTGACCTTAATGACGAGAATGGAGGAAAGTTCCTGGGACCTCCAGTTATTTATGGGGTGTGACTCAGAATGAGGAGAAACATAGTGTCTGCGACCATGGGCTCAAATAAAAAAGGATCGTGTGCGTGGCCTGGTGTCAGGTAGTGTTTCGTTCTGCTATACTTAGGGTTGCTCTGAGTTGGACTTGACTTGGCACCTAACAACAAAAATAACTAGGTAACATATTATCTAGCACAGCATAAGTGCTGCGTAGATAGTTGTTATGCGGTATTGTTTAGGGAAGAATGACAAGAAAAAAGTCTCTATATGTTCAGCACAGACAATTTTTTTCCAATGTTTTCAATTGGAGGTGAGTGAGTGGGTAGATGTGAAATTTCACATATATAAGGGCCAACTGTGTGTGTTCCCTCACGTTAACTACCTTACTGATTAGCACAGCCAATTACTAATGATAATGTCTCTGTTTTTGTCTTTAAAAATCAGTGGTTCTTACCATTAGACTATTTTTGTCTTTTCTGCAAATATAGCTGAAAACAAAGCAGATAAACTGATGCTCTCACCATTCCTCACCGCTCTCTGCAGCAGTTGCCAGGGAGTCAGGAGTCCACATCAGTGAACTTGGGATTGTATTCCGTGCACCTCGGAGCAAGCGCTGGAGGGCCAATCACTGCAGTCTAATCATAGTCAGTAGCCTGCAGACCCGACAGGGGTCAGAGAATCACAGGTCTTCCAGTTAGAACTCCCTTTCCCTTCCTTCTACTTAAACGACCATTTACTGAAGACTTCCCAGGGGCCTATGTTGGGTTTTTGTTGTTGTTGTTGTCGTCATTGTTGTTTTCATTAAAATAAGATATTTTTACAATGACCAAAAAGCTATGATTTTGAATTAAGTGTAGAATTATAGTATTTTCTTAATCTCTTTAATGTATTAATAGGAATGAACAATTCAGGCTGTCAAGCAAAAAAGTTTTGGTTGCTATTGCTGTTAGATATTCTCGAAGATGAAAGCACGGCTTGCATTGTTTTGTATTGGCTAAGCAATCTGTTACAACCTAAATTCTACTGTTGAATTTATTCCTATAAAAACTTTTAGTATACAGGAACTATGTTCTCTGTAAGCTTCCTAGTGCCCCTTTTTATACCACTTTTGTTTGCGCCCTAAATTTCTGGTAAGTCCCCAAATTGAATGTCTCATAACTTCCATTTTCTTCATCTCTAACAACTGAGTTAAAATCTGGTGTCTTTATTTTATTTCTGTTTTAGGAAAGTCAGATCCCCAAACTTATTACGCCTGCAGAAAAGGGAAGAGATTTAGAGGCCCGGCTGATAGAAGCCTACATCATCCAGTGTCAGGCTGAAGCCCAGGAAGGTAGCCTATAATATCGTAAGACTTTTTATTTTTTGAGAACATCTGTATTGGCATTTCATTTTTTAAAAATCAGAATTAGTTATAATTGAGTTTCAGGTTTTAAGGAATATATAGTGAAGAATTTGACCTTTAACATTTGCATTCATTCTTAGCAGGAAAACTCCTTCCAGCTTAACGGCTCTTTTAAAGAGGATTTTGATTTCATGCCATTTCTGACAGCGTAAAATTAATTCTTTGACTCATCTTTCTCCCGCTACTGAGCTCATCTTTTCTCTCTTTCCATTGCTCGAGTTCCTTTGAGGTCGTCGTCTTTTAATGGCAGGAAACAGTGAGACTTATGGTGTCATTGGGAGTGGGTGATGCAGCTTAGGTCTGCTGCCTGTGTCCTGAGGAGTCCCTTGCTAGGGGCCTCCACTCAGGTGGAGCAGCGTTCTTCGCTCCAGCACAGAAATGAATTTCAGGAGGTATGAGAATGAAGCAATGTTCCTGGGTTTATGAAGTGTAAGAGACAGTACATATTTAGAAAAAAGCCCAGGTGTTCAGAGAGAGATACACCGGGGCGTCTTTACAATGGCTATTTACGTGATTTTGGAACTTTTACACTACTTAATCTCCAACTAAGCTTAGCTGTTAGGACAAGTGTATGCTGGTATATTTGTTTTTCTTATCCAAAGAGTTTCATCCTTGAAGAAGAGAAAGTGTGCCTTGTACACCTTGCAGGTGGAGAAGGGAGGGCTGGCAGATGTAAAAAGTTGAACAAGGAATTCTTACACGTAGGATAAAAGGAGTGTGGAGTTTGGTCTTTTCAGCAACCTCATTTGTGATGTTTCTCAGAAATGGTAGCACAGTTCTTTCATACATGGTCTGGTCAGTTATGTTGAGCTTCCTGGGTGTCAGCCACCAAGCAGTGTTAGCAGTTTCCAGAGTGAGGGGCCTCTTTTTCCCCTGTCACCCCAGTTTTCTGTCCTGCTCAGTAACACTGAAGAAACTTTGTGTTTGTTTTTCTTTTCTTCAAACTCCAGTGCTCTGAAAGTACTTTTCTTTTTACTTTTCTTTTTACATCGTGCTATTTTGTATCATGCAGCTGGTAACTGGGCTGGCGATTTATTTAGAGAAATTTATCAGGACCCACAAGTTTAGTGTTTCTGTGTTTACATTTTTCTGTAACTTTTCACATTAAAACTTAAACTATCTGAAAATCTCGAAACAGATTAATAGACTGTCTTTGGCTATTGTAATTGAAGTAATTGTGAATGGAAGTGAACTGAATTGTAGATTCTGTTTTTTGTGTATTGGTTACAGTAACAATTGCCCGAGCAATTGAACTAAAACATGCTCCTGGACTGATTGCTGCCCTGGCATATGAAACAGCCAATTTCTATCAAAGAGCTGGTAAGCTTGTAATTCCATTGTTACACTTTTGGTCTTTAGATTTGCAGATTTATTTGCTCTTAGCTGAAAAGGGAGCAAAACCAAAAGATTCTAAGGTATTCTCCTATTTGCAAAACTGGAATCATGCCTTCGTTATTTTATTGATATTGGTTAAAGCAAAAGAATTAAAGCTGTTCACAGTTAACATGGTATGACTTCTTGTGGAAACGACAGTGCTGTACTGTTGAAGCAGTCATTTGCAATGTGCACCTGTTTTGCTTTTAAAAGCGTTTTTGGTCAACAGTCTTATTACTTATCCTTATTTAGACAAGAAACTGAAACGGAGGAGTCGTCATAACCAACCCATAACTTAACTGCTAGCAGGTGGCAGATTGGGCCCCGAACTCAGTTCCTGTGATCATCCTAGTCACTAATTTAGGAAATGGCATATGTTCCTTGTTTGGGGGCTGGTTACTATTATAGTTGCTGAGTAGAGATAAGTAGGATAGATAGAGGTCTAGGGAAGGAGATAAGCTTATAAAGTCACATTGTTAGAGTATGTCCTGAAGTAAGACCCTTGGCATCGGTGAAATAAGAACTGGAACAATCTGGCATGATAGAGAAGGCTTTCTAGAAGGAATTGGTTTTTAGCTTCATTTTGAAACACGTAGAAGTTATAAGTTTCTTAGGAAACGTTAGCGTATGGGCATAGAACATTGTGTAACGTGTACAGACATAAGAAAGAACCTAGCACATTCTGGAACCTTCAGACAGTTGTTGATACCTAAGACATAGGATGAGTGAAAGGAGAAAAGACTGGGAAAGTATGCATGTGTGAAATCAAGAACGAGTTTGTTATCCTGTCTAAAAAGGTTGGCTTTATTCTGTAGATAGTTATTGTTAAGTGCCGATGAGTTGGGTCTGACTTACAGCAACCCTACGTACAACAGAACAGAACACTACCCAACTCTGTGCCCTGTACATGATCCTTTTATGTTTGAGCCCTTTGTTACAGCCACTGAGTTTCTTCTCATTTTGAGTTGTATCACATCAGCAACTGGATGTCCCAGGAGCTTTACTCTATGTCCATCATTAAGGTTGACTCTACTTTGAGGAGGCAACTCTTCCCTAGTCATTTCTTGAATGCCTTCCAGCCTCAGGGCTCATTTTGCGGCACTATGTCTGACAGTGCTTCTCTGCTGTTCATGGGGTTTTCACTGGCTAATTGTTTCAGCAGTGAGCTGTCAAGTCCTTCTTCCTATTCTGTCAGTCTGGAAGCTCAGCTGAAACTTGTCCACCATGGGTGGCCCTGCTGATATCTGAGATACTGATGGCATAGTTTTCGGCATCACAGCAGCCCACAAGCCCCCACAGCATGACAAGCTGACAGATACATGGAGAACAGATCTTTGGGACCCATTAACAGACATAAAGTGAGTCTGGCCTGATGAGATTTGAATTTTCCAAGAAAGCTCTCTGTGGTCGCAGTATGAGAAGGAATAGGCTGACTCAGGACTTATGTAGAATTTATTAGGAACAATTTTATTAGAATTGTAGGAAATGATGAAAGCTTTGACAAAGACAACCAAGTAGGAAGTGGAGAGGAAGAAGCAGATTTGAAAGATGTTTGGGTGTGAGAATGTGTGTATGTGTGGGTGAGCGAACCTGGGTCTCAGCAAGACCCAATGACGGCAGAAGTGAACGAGATGGGCGTTCCGTCCACGTCTGCCTTGCGTGACTACTGTTTGCATTGCCATGTTATATAAATCTTTAGAAGGCAAATGATTTAGCATCAACAGTATTTACATTGAAGTTCTTGGTCCTATCTGTTTTTATCATTATCTTTATTAAAGTGATGTTGGCCATCAAATCAAAGAGGTACTGTGGAATTTAAGTAATCTTACTATATATCTTATACCAGGGTTGCCAAAAATGTATGTATATTTTAGAAGATGTTATGGGTCTATTACTTTTCAAAGTTGAATTAGATTACGGTGGTAACCACATTGAGCACCTCCTATAATTGCAGAAGTCCATTGTGACTTGTATTCATCGTTTTCATCAGTGTATATTGAGTCTTGCAATTTTAATACTTGAAATGTGTGTACATTTTTTGGCATGAGAAAATAAATCACTTGAAGGGATTTTGCGGGGCTTTTTCTAGTGTACAAATGCTTCAATTTAGACTTGATGGCATTCTGCTTTTTGTATCTGAACACGTGAACTTTTAAAAAATCTTCTAGTGAATCAGGGTGAAATTATATTTTGCTTTTTAAAATGTAACTTTAGATCATACTTTATCCAGTTTGGAGCCTGCATATTCTGCTAAGTGGAGAAAATATCTTCAGTTGAAAATGTGTTTCTACACAGCTTACGTGAGTACCAGTAACCCTAAGGACAATGTAATTGACTATATTTTCAGCCCCTTGAATGCCAGGTCTCAAGTGCCAGACTCTTCATTAGCATTATATAAATTATGAACAGTTCTTAGTAGATGCTCACTGACAACACAGCCATTGTTAGCTAATGTGAGTGGAAAGAGCTAGTCACTATGACGCATGCCTGTAATCCCAGTGACTTGGGAGGCAAAGCAGAAGGATCGCTAGTTTGAGGACAGAGATGCCAGCACAACTCAGCAAGATGAGACCCTGCCTTAAAATAGAAAAGGCGCTGGGTCTTCAGCTCAGTGGTACAGCACTTGCCTACCATTTCCAAGGCCCTGAGGCAACTTCCCGGTACTGGGAAAGGGAGAGGGGGGAAGAGAGCAAGGGAGGGAGGGAGGAGGAGAAGGGGGAGGGAGGGAAAGAAGGGAGAAAGAGATGATGTAGAATGTAGACCTGGAGTTGCTGTTTGGTTGAGGACCCACTTTCAGACTGGAACCTTCTGCATCCTTAATGATAATCTCTCATCTGTTTCATCCTGTATATTAAGAAAGATAGCAACTAATTCTAACGTTAGGCGTGCCACGCAGTGTATCACCTAGGTTGATGAAAAATCATGCTGTTTTGGAAGTTGCTCGTCCGTTTATTATACCCACCAAACATACTTAATTGAATAGTATCTTGTAAGAGACAGTCATAACCCTTTTGCAAGTCTAAGTAGATACTTTCATTTCTTACAACTTTTCGTCTGTTCTCAGACTTAGAGCTATGTGCAGTCTGTACATTGATAGAGACATTTAAAGCGTAAACTTCCAGGCTGACGCATTTTTTTTAAAACCTCCAGTCTTTGCCGAGTGTGGTGGCATAGGTCTGAAAATGTGAATGTGTGAATGTGTAATCCTCGTATTCAGGAGGCTAAGGCAGGAGAGCCATGAGTTCAAAGCTAGCCTGGGCTACAGAGTGAGACCCTGTCTCAATTAAAAAAAAAAAAAAAACCTCCAGTCCTTAACCTCAAAACACTTACGAACAGAGGTGGGGAAAGGCTTTCAGATTGGGTTGGTACTTCAGACAGTGGGTAAAAGCTCTCCTTTATCACTGATGATGGACGGAACTGTTTCTTTTTTCAGGCCTACTGCTACCATGGTCAGACTTTGTTGGCAAGTGATAAATGTGGTGAAGCAATCAGGTCTCTCCAAGAAGCAGAAAAATGTAAGTTCTCTGGTTAGAATTTTAACTCCTTCTGAAAAAGTGTGTTATCATAAAGGACAATAAGTAGACTTGGCTGAGTTCATGAAAGGGCACGGGGTTGGGCAGGGTAATTGGAGGAAAGAAAAAAATCTTAAAATTGGAACTTAGAGAAGATGCCCACCTTCCACTTAACAGTATTATTACTGGTGGTGTGTTACCCTGTGTTAAAAGCAGCAAAAGTCTTGCCGTCTCTAAAGCTTTTGAAGTATAAATGAGCAGTACTGAATTATCACCAGGTGTCTTTTATGCCTTTCCCATGCAGTGTATGCAAAAGCAGAAGCACTGTGCAAAGAATACGGAGAAACCAAAGGGCCCGGACCAACCGTCAAACCTTCAGGACATTTGTTCTTCAGGAAGCTCGGAAACCTTGTGAAGAACACCCTAGAAAAATGCCAGAGAGAAAATGGATTTATGTGAGTACAGCTTAATCCTTAATATTAATATTATACTGGTTTATAATAATAGCATTAAGATATTAGTATTTTAGTAATATCATATTAATTAGTCTTCATTCCCAAAAGTTTTATCTTAAATTGCGTTGTTTCACATTAATTTTCTCTTTAAATTAGTGAGAAAGTTCAAGTGCATAGGGCCTAAGATTTATTCTGTATATGATGATAACATATAAAAATAGATTTTAAAGTTAGACCATGAATTGTTAACATACAGCTCATTTCATTAGGACACTCCCATAATGTCCTGATTTCTTTTAACTTTGTTTTCCTGCCACCTTCTCCCTCCGTTACATATATATAAAATATATATTGTATATATTTCTGTGGATCTCTTCTCAACTCCTTTTGCATTTTCATCTCACTCTTGTTGTTGTTAGGTGCTGTAGAGTCGGAATCTGACTCACAGCAATCGTGCGTACAACAGGTGAAACACTATTGTCAGTGCTTCTCTGATGTTCATAGGGTTTTCAATGGCCGACTGATTTTTGGGAGTGGGTTGCCGAGTCTTTTCTCCCAAGCCTACAGCACCTGGTGTTCCCAGCGGTCTCCCATCCAAGGACTAACCATGCCCGACCTTGCTTAGCTTCTGAGATCTGACGGGATTGGATGCCGCAGGGCTCCGGCTGCAGGCCTCACTCTGGGCTTAGCCATATATAAAACAGAAATGTTAATTTTCTCACAGTCCTTCCTCGTCCTTTGCAGCGGTTCTCCATGATGAAGTCGGTATTCGTACTGCAGGTCACTGCCCTTGTAGGTTGGTGGGTTGGGTCTGGTGTCTGCTTTATTTCTTTACCTTGTATTCTGTACCTGGTCAGATTAAACGTTTTACTCCCTTGACCGCGTGTAGCTCGGTTTTCATCACTTTCTTTGGAAAAAGTCACTGAGCCCCCAAGTCTGGGCCCATGATCCCTTTTTATGTCCACTCGGCACCTGCATCTGTAGCAGCTTCAGTTGCCTTGCATTGTAACCAACAGGGTTTCCTGACTTTCTCTCCTCATCTGTGGGCTACACGAGGCTGAGCAGTCCCTTACTCGTCATTAAATCCACCCTGAAACAGTTACCAAACAAATGAATAAACCACTATTTAAATTGCTTTTTGCAGTTACTTCCAGAAAGTTCCAACAGAAGCCCCACAGCTGGAACTCAAAGCAAACTATGGGCTGGTGGAGCCTGTGCCTTTCGAGTTCCCTCCGGCAAGTGCTCATTGGACACCGGAAACGCTGGCCTCCTTCGACCTCACCAAGAGACCCAAGGATGACAGTGTATGAGACCCAGCTTCTTCCTTTCACAGAAGTTTAGAAAGGGACTCAGAGTTAGTGGGTTGATATTTCTGTTTAGCTACGTGTGTTTGTGTGGATATTAAATGAGCGAATCGCAGTGCTCCGTGCAATCTGTTGCGGAACACTAAGGTGCAGCCTACAGACCTTCAGTTTCTTCTGATTTCTACGTAACCCAGTGACACTTTTTCCAGGACATTGTGTCACTGTGTACAACTCCCCAGTGCCCCCTTTAGGAGTGATTGTGCCACAGCAATACTCGCTCTTTGATTTAGCATATTGCAGGGTGTTTGACCATGCAGTCTAACTTCAGCACTCTATAAGTTTACCCAGGAGTAAAGTAAGAGTGCTTTTATCCATCCAGGTGTGGTGGCCATATCTGTCATCCCAGCAAGTAGGGAGGCCCCGCAGGAGGATCCTAGGTTCTAGGCCAGAGGCAGCCTGCGTAACTTAGAGAGACCTTGTCTCAAGATAGAAAATGAAAACCAGTGTGAGGTGCAGCTCAGTGGCAGGGTGCTTGCAAAGGACGTATAAGGTCCTTGGTTAAATCCCCAAGTACCGCCACAAAAAGAAAAAGGTTTTCTTCATCTGTATCTAAGTACACCTTGGTGTTCTAAATCAGATGTTAGCATAAGTCGGAATTTTCACTAGGGATCTGTGGCAAAAGGAATGGGAATTAGTTTCCAACCATACTTACTTCCTCAGAATTGCATCTTTGTATAGTTTTCTTCCCCTACTAAAACTCCTTAAAGTACCGTCTTTGTATCTTGCTCCATTTCTAAAACAGTGCTTATAACCGTCCTAAGTTATTTCAAAACTTTAGGGTTCCACGTGCGTGGATTCGTTTCTCAGTGTCTTCCTTCTCGGGGATGTGGAGTAGGA
Organism: Pedetes capensis; assembly: GCA_007922755.1. Taxonomy (NCBI): domain Eukaryota; kingdom Metazoa; phylum Chordata; class Mammalia; order Rodentia; family Pedetidae; genus Pedetes; species Pedetes capensis. The sequence goes on along the minus strand of VMDO01000690.1, from coordinate 47,617 downwards.
CTGTGAGCTTGACTTTCCCCTGCCAGTCTGGATGTTCATCTTCACGGATCCGATGCCTCTCTTCTGTAACCTGAAATGCACTGATAGGCAGTTTCTGAAATAGCATAGGTTTAACAGCACCTCTTAAAGGTCTGAAGTGGAAAAAACCTAATGTATGTTTCCCAGATCTTATTTTATGTATTTATACTGTTTTTCATTCTCCCTAGGCCAAACCCAAGCCAGAGGAAGAAGTGAAGCCTGTGAAAGAGCCAGATGTCAAGCCTCAGAAGGACACAGGGTGCCACATCTCCTAAAATGCAACATGCACTTAGAATGTGTCTGCTCGTAGATAAGATAAGCCAGGGCCTCAGTCCGGATTTCTTTGAAGGCCGTGAATAATATCAGATTGGGAGAGTATCGGCCTTCAGCTTATTGGGTCTTGATTTGTAATGAAATGTAGAGGCGTCCTGCTCTGATTCCAGGCTCTCTCTTTCAATCAGGACAACATTTGAAAGGTTTTCCTGTGCCTCTGATGGGCATATGTGGGGTTAGATCTTCTTTGAACTCTGGGTAGTAGGTTTCAGGGGAATTGTGTTTTCAGCTGTTTTTCCATATTCACAAGAACTTTTATTTCGCTATCTGCTGCTTGTTTAATACCGGAAGAATGACAGGAATCAGTTTTGGACAGAGAAAGTTGTCTTCTGTCACTATTGTGTTAACTGTAGCACAGACTTGCTAGGTTCTGAGTCATTTATCTTTTCTGGTAGGGAAAATAGTTAAAGATCAAAAAACCCTCACACCAGATCCCTTACACATACCAGAATTTATAATTTACTTGAAAATCAGTGTTTACCAGAATCTTTTACTTACTTGAAAATCGGCATCGAGAGGTGTGTTGAGACCTTCAAGAACTTACTTTTATTCTGGTCATCCTGTGCTTCATTAAGTCTCAGTAACCCCGCAATGATTTTTACAAATACCTTTTCTAATGGATTTTTTACTTAGAACGTAGAACTTTGTAACATTTAGTGTTTCTATATAAAGGCAGACAGGAAGAATGAAAAACGTTTTTTGAAGAAGTCAGATATTGCATGATGTAAAGAACAAACTTATTTAAATGAGATAGGTTGTCCTGAATTACACTGGTAACTACTTCTTTGTTAAAGAAGTTTTAGTAAAATGTTTTTGTTACCTGATTTCAGCAAACATTGTTTTTTATGGTTTTCTATATATCTCCTTCAGAATTACATTGCTTTAGGCCAAAGGCCGTAGCAAAATTAGAGAACAGACATAGGTACAGTGTGATCTTAAAAATGGAATCTCATATTTGAAGCAATTCAGCACATACGTAAACTTGGGAAATAGTGGATGCATAATTCCTAAGCAGTAGTTACATCTGTAGGTTATCTTCTGTTGATTATTCTCCTGGGGTGTTGACAGATTGGTTCACCTAATAGAGATCACAGGGTGTGATTTGAGAACTCACTGTGTGCCACACGAGGTGCTGAGCACTTACTTAAGCAAACCATTGAATTTCCACAACAACCCTTTGAGAAATACGTAAAGTCTGCATAAAAGTGTTAGAATAGGAATATATATCTCATCATGAAGAATGAATAGATTATACCAATCTTAATCAAAATTGTGTTCTAGCGAGTGATTACTTAAATCATATATCATAGTTCACACGCCTTTAAAAAAGCTAATGAGATTTTTTAAAACGTGTACATGCTAATTACTGCCTGCAGTATAATCCTTACTATTTGAAACTGCAGTTTCCAGAATATTTGGCATAGTACCTGAATAGGCATTTTTCTGTGGAAAAAAGATTTCATTTCACTGTGTTTTGTGTGGTCCTTACTACAGAGTCACGTGTATGCTATTTACTGACAAAACTTTAAACAGTGCTTGGTGCAAGCTCTTTACTCTCTACCAGCAGGACCTGTTTATCTTAGGTCTTAGTGTCCATTGAGCTAGGTACTAAATTTCACATAGAGATTTTTGTGGATTATGCTACCATATATGAAATGGAAACCTGCAGTAGGCTCAGTGCTTCTGTAAAATGCAAAATTCATAACTGGCAACACTGACAGGATTAGAGAAAAATATTCTGTTCACTCAGCAGAGGTAACATTTTGTGACTAATGTACCCTGTTACATATAATATTTTTTGAAGTGGTGTTGGAAATGGGCGAAGTTGTCAAATGTAAAGAAGCTACATGAAGGCTGTAGGAGCTGGAGCTATTGGAGTGTGTGTACACACTTCATCCCAGGCAGTGACAGCTAGCGTACTGCTTCTGCCAAATGTCCATATGATGAGTTGTCTTTTTATTTATGAAAATAAAATAAAAGCAAATTTACTTAAATTTTCGTTGGATTTCTTTCTTTCCGGCACTCTCTGAGGCCCTGGGTTTGATCCCCAGCACCACAATAAATAGGAGAAGGACATGGCAGCCCACTGCCGAGATAGCCCCCAAGCAGTCTGTTATTGAAACCCTATGAATAGTGGAGAAGCACTGACATAGTACTGGGCGTGGCACAGTGTCGGGGCATGTTCCATTCTATTTTACATAGGATCGCTATGAGTCAGACCCAACTCCACGGTCTGAGCAACAAGACAGTAACAATAGAAAGCAGATTCTTAATCTTAGTCATATTTTAAAATGACTGATACGTTTGTATTCGTTTTATGTTTAATGAGGCAATTATCCATCCCTGCTTGACCTGTTGGGTTTCTAGTTCTATTTACCAGGAGCTGTCACCTCATAATGTGAACAGTATGGTTTTAATTAGCATGTTTGTGCCTGGTACATCGTGTTAACGCAGTATGACACAATGCATTCTATGGTAAGGTGAACCAGAGAGCTGATTATTTGCTGTACATTAATCTGTATAAAACTTGTTTGCAGACTTGAGTTGGCATTTTCAGTACGATACAAGGTGCGATTGAGAAATATGGTGAATTATTTTTCTTCTTTTCGTACTTGGGTGTTAAACCCAAGGCCTGAAACATACTTTGTGAGTGATCTACCATTGTTCTGCGCCCCCAGCCCGTGTTTTATTTTTTATCTTGAGACAGGATAACGCTAAGTTACATTAAGCTGCTCTAGCCTAGAACCTGCCATCCTCCTGCCTCTGCCTCCCGAGTTGTTGGGATGACACGCGCGCCCCACTGTGCCTGGCAAATGTTTAAATTTTAAGAATTTTATCACAGTAAAAAATGCAAGGCCATTAACCCCCGTCAAAACAACCCCCCAACTTTGAACACAATTTTCCCGTCGTTCTTGTACTATTGTGTCTGTCTCCGTGTCCTGAATCAATTCAAAACATTTACCTTTCTTTGGTCTTTTTGACTTTGGGAAGAACTAGGGTCGCATGGTGCCAGATCCAGTGAATAAGGTGGTTGAGGACACGTCATAATGTTTTTATTTGACAGAAATTGCTGTACCAGAAGCAATGTGTGACACAGAGCATTGTCATGATGGAAGATGAAAGTCAAGACACTCGTGAAAGAGGACTTCCAGAACACAGCAAAACTGGGGATTAATGGTAATGTGTCTTTTACTATAAAGTTTTTCTTAAATTTAAACATTCAACGTATTTTTGATCACACTGTGTATAAATGCACTGCGAAATCTCTCTTTATTTTATATACATACATGTATAGCCAGGTTTTGGGTTTTTTGGCTTTGCTTTGTTTTTGTTTGTTTTTGTTTTTGCCACATGGGGGGATTGAGCCGAGGACCTTAGACATGTCAGGAAAGTGTTCTACCACTGAACTGCCTCCCAGCCCCTTTCTGACTTTTTTGAGACAGTCTTTCTAAATTGTGCAGTTTGCCTATGGCCTCAAACTCATGCTCCTTGTGCCTCAGCCTCCTGAGTGCTGGGATTACAAGTGTGTGACACCACACCAGGCTTTGCATTTCTAATCTCTTAAATGTATATAAAAATAAATCTGTATCGGCCAGGCGTGGTGGCGCACGCCTGTCATCCCAGCGACTCAGGAGGCAGAGGCAAGAGGATCGCAAGTTCAAGACCAGAGGCAGTCTGCGTAACTTAGCGAGACCCTGTCTCAAAAAAAGTTAAAATGTGGGCTGAGGGTGCAGCTCAGTGGTCCAGCACTTGCAAAACATGCAAGTGCCAGGCCGTGGGTTCAACCCCAGTACTGCAAAAAAAAAAAAAAAAAAAAATCCTATGTCGCTTTGGATAACCATTAACTTTGTGTGTCAAGACTTATTTGAAATTTGAGTGGTTTTCTTGAAATTTAAATTTTTATGTAAAAATGCTAGGTCACTGGCGTCTTCGATTTTGGATCTTTTGTGCAGAGTCGTCTGCCTCCTGCTGTTGGTTGCAGCCTTCTGGCTGCCTAGCTGGGCACGACCTGTAGTGGCCGGAAGTCCCAGGCTGGGTACCTCCAGAATTCCAAACAGAATTTTGTGCATCATCTACCATGGTGCAGAGGTTGGGAAGCACCGCAGTGGGGCAGGCACGTGAGTAACTGAGTGCACGTGCTCAGTCTAATACTAACAGGAAGAGAGAAACCTTCCTGGGAGGGCCCCGTCATTCTCAAGGCGCAGTGCTGGTTTGCTTGACTACGTGTTTATGAATATTCGCCTTTCCTCTCCCTCGGTTCTGCCACTGCACACGCCAGAGTTGGTCCCCTCTGAGCCTCTGTGGCCCAATCCAAGGAGTGGGCCTTCGGGGGCTCTCTCCCTGCATGCACCAGAGGTTAGACCTTTAGACCATCTTCCGGAAGAGGAAGAGGTGGAGGCAGAAAGAGGGCCAGCGGCCCAGGCACATGGTGCCAGCTGGCTCTCGTGTAAATTACCCAGCATCAGTTCTTTATTTTATTTTAAGCTGGTCCTTTTGAAAACGGTATCTAAATAAATGAAAACTGAATGCCCTCTGGGAAAGTGTAAGTATTGTACCTTCAAGTTAAATGCCAAGATGTAGAACAGGTGTCATTTTCTTGATACAGACTAGAAGGCTATGTTTAAGCAAAGGAATTAATTGACGTGATTAGTGTACAGATACAATAAGAAAATATTAAATGGAAAGTTGCTTGGTGCCATCAAGTCAGGTCCAACTCACTGTGAAGTGACCCCATGTACAACAGAACAAAACACAATCTGACACTACCATGCGCACGATATTTTTTATGTTTAAGCCCATTGTTGCAGACACTATGCCAATCCATCTAGTTGAGAGTCTTCCTTTTTTTCTTCGACTTACCACTCTCCCAAACATGGTACCCTTCACCAGGAATTGGTCCCTCCTGACAAGTCCAAAATACATAAGTTACAGTCTAGCCATCCTTGCTTCCAAAGAGCACTGGGGTTACTCTTTTGTTAGGACAGATCTGTTGGTTCTTTTGGCAGTCCATGATATATTCAATATTCATTTCCAGTACCATAATTCAAAACTATTAATTCTTCTCCTGTCTCCCTTATTCAACGTCCAGCTTTTACAACCATACGATGTGGCTCCAAATACCATGGCATGAGTCAGGCGCACCTTCATCTTCAACGTGACCTCTTTTCAACATTTTAAAGAGGTCTTTTACAACGGCTTTTCCCAGTGCAATGCATCTTTTGATTTCTTGACTGCTGCTTCCATGAATGTTGATTTTGGAGCCAAGTAAAGCAAAATCTCGGACAACCTTAGTCTTTTCTCCATTTATCATGAAGTTCCTTACTAACCCAGTTGTAAGGATTTTTGTTTTCTTGATGTTGAGTTGCAATCTATACTGAAGGCTGTGTTCTTTGATCTTCATCAGGAAATATTTCAAATCCTCTTCACTTTCAGCAAGCAGAGTTGTGTCATCTGCATAATACAGGTTGTTAATGAGTCTTCCTCCAATCCTGATGCCGCCTTCTTCAAAGTCCAGCTTCTCGGATTTTTTGCTCAGCGCAGAGATTGAAGACGTATGGTGAAAGGATACAGCCCTGATGTACTTTTCCGTACTTTAAACCAGGCAGTGTTTCCTTGTTCTGTTCAAAAGATTGCCTCCTGGTCCAGGTACAGATTCCTCATGAATACAGTTAAGTATTCTGGTGTTCTGGTATTCTCATTCTTCACAGTATTATCCATAATTTGATGTGGTCAACACAGTCAACTGCCTTTGCATATAAGGTCGACTCTGCTTTGAGGAGCCAACTCTTCCCCAATCATCTTATTTGGTGCCTTCCCTCCTGGGCAGCTCATTTTCCGACACTGTGTTTGACAGTGCCTCTCTGCTATTTATAGGGTTTTCAATGGCAAATTGTTCTGAGAGTGGGCTGCTGGGTCCTTCTCCCTAGTCTGTCTTAGTCTGGAAGCTCAGCTGAAATCTGTCCGTCATGAGTGGCTATGGTGGTATCTGAGATACTGGTGGCATAGCTTTCAGCATCACAGCAGCACACAAACCCCCACAGCACGACCAGCTGACAGACACGTGGGGGAAATGAAAAGTAGTTTCAAAGCAGAAATCGTGTGTTCTTACTTTTATATGGTAACTTTCTTACCTATTATAATTCACTCCAGAGATACCTCGGCACCATGGTCCATCTGAGAAGCTGGTCAGGTGCTGTTCAGCGTGAATGCCAGGCATTTTCTTCCCTGTTAGAAATAATGTAAATGTATTTAACTGATTCCAACACCCACCAAATAACAAACTGCTTTGTATTCAGTGTTTTTTGTACTGTGGCATAGATATAAAAAGATGGGTTTGTTTCAGATACTTTTACTGAGAAATACAACTTAACCATTATAGTGCTATCAATTTAAAATCTCGGGCTGGGATTTAGCTCAGTTGGTAGAGCACTGCGCTGCAGTCTCTGAGGTCCCGAGTTCAATTCCCAGCACCGCAAAAATGGGAGAAGGGCCTGGCAATCCACTCCCAAGGCAATCCCGAAACAGCCATTGAAAACCCTATGAGGGTAGCTATGAGTTGGATACCAACTCGACGGCACCTAACAACAACAACAACAATTTAAAATCCCTTCCCTTTCTTCAGGAGAACAGGAGACTTGAGTGAAGGGGGGAGGGGAGTCTAGGGGTTCCCCAGGGGAGTCCCCTCCCCAGTGATGCAGGCATTCACCTTCGGGAGTCCGCGCTCCTCTGCCTTTCTGCTTGGGTTCTTCTCCCGGGGTGTCGCTGGCTGTCTCCTACAGACTTCGCAGTGGAAGGGCATTTTGTCTTTTTGAGGATCGCTCCCCAGTGGGACGCAATCCGCTCACCGGGTGGAGGGTGTGCTCTGTTCCAGCCCGGTGTGGACGATGCTTTTTGAAAAAGCTTTGTGTTTCTGGCCACCTGGCCCGCGCACGGCCTTGAGCCCTGACGTGGGAGCTCCTTCTGGTCCCCACCTTGCTCCTCTGCCTCCTCACCTGCAGGTCCTTGGGCTGCTGGCTGCCATTTTTCCTTCCCAGGTCCCACAGTTCTTCAGTCGTGTTTCTCCACGCTCCTCCTCTAGCTCCTCCACATCCTCCACGTGGACCTCCAGGCCCGTGGACTCGCCCGGCCCGTGGACTCATCCAGACACACCATCTCCATGCCCACAGGCCCAGCCTCACCCTCCCACCCTCCCACGCCCCTCTGTGCTGCAGCGTCCAGCCAGTTTCCTCCAAGCAGAGGTCACTGTCGCATAGGACACGTCACCCCAAGCCTTGTCCATGAGACTCGTGTGGTGGAGGATGTGAAATGCTCCCTCCAGAACTCCCGGAGCGTCAGCTGAGTGGCTGAGGTGACCTCAAACACCTCTGACCAAGAGCTTTCAGGTGGAATCTCCTGAAATCCGCCATCACCTGCCGCTCCATGAGCTGAGTAAGGGGAATTGTGTTCGGTGGCAAAAAACGTGGCTGAAATGAGGTGATCTTTCTGCCTCAGCATCTCCTCCAGTGCTTAAGGTGAGCAGGAGCCTCGTCCATGACAGGAAAGGCCCTGGGTGGCAGCTGTCTTTCCTGAAGACGTTCACTCGCTGGCCGGCCAAGGCCTTGGTGCCCCTTGTCAGGAAGATGTAGCTGGTCACCTGCGCTTTGTTTGCCCCTCACGTTACCTCAGGTTTGCCCTGCAGAGCGTCGTTTCTTGTCAAAGCTCGGGGGATCTTCGCTCTGGTGGACAAGCACTAGTTTAAAGTCTCCCTCATGTTCCCACACCAGACTCAGGCTGTCCTTTGCTGGCTTCTGCCGTGGCCTAGCCACGCTGTGAATTCCACTCTTTTTGTTTCTCAAACCAGCCCACTCCTTCCAGGGGTGTCTTTAGCAAGATCTGCACGTAGCTGTGATGTCTTCTGGCTGACCATGGCCTCCGAAACCCTGTCCCCAGCTAGTGGTGTCTGATTTGTCCCCACCAGGAATACCTTCTCCATCTCTTCTATTGTTTGAGGCCTTTGCTTTGTTACCACTTGGGCTCCTTTTACTACATCAGCTGCTTTAATGGCCTCTTTGTGTTTCAGTATTTTTGATACTGTATCAGACATCACTGTAATATTCTCCATTGCATTGTCCATACTGATGCAGTATCATCCACTTGGCCACTTGGCCATGCTCCCTTCACTGCCTAATTCTGACACATATGCCACTCACATAGCAATAAGATCTTTCTAAAATTCAATTGTTCTGTTTTCCTCTTTCCTTCATTTTTAGTGCTAGAAAGTTTCTTACACTATGTGAAGACTGTATGTTATATGTACATATGTTGTTGTTAAGCGCTGTCGAATCGGGTCTAATCATAGCAACCCTGATGTACAACAGAACCAAACACACCCTGACACTGTGCCCTGCCTGGCATTATGTCAGTGATTCTCTGCTATTTATAGGGGTTTCAATGGCTGATTATTTTGGGAGTGGATTGCCACGTCCTCCCATTTTTGTGGTGCTGAGGATCGAACGTAGGGCCTCAGCACAGAGTGACACAACTGACGAGATCATGAGCACAGCACCAGGATGGGCCTTGACTACTTGAAATTGATAGGCAAAGTGACACTTTCCTGTTCTTATCACCCAATGCATCACAAGTGTGAAGTCTCAAGCAGGTTTTCTCACAGAAGTTGAGTGCCAGGCAAATGGTTGAGCATCAAACCAGAATTCTCTCAAAAACATTGGTCAAGGATTGAAATGTTCAAACACAGAGTAGTTCCAGTGCTGAGGGACCAGTGTGCATAATTTAGTCATTCAAGGAATACTGAATTCTAGCTACACATCAGGGCATTATTGGGGCAAAAGATGCAGTAGGAAAATACAGGTTATAAAGGCCTCCTGGCAGGGCACGGTGACCATGCCTATGATCCCACCAACTTGGGAGGCAGAGACAGGAGGGTCTCAAGTTCAAGACCACAGGCAGCCTGCATAATGTAGTGTGACCCTGTCTAAAAATTTAAAAATAATAATAAAAAGAAAAAGAAATGGGCTGGGGGTGTAACTCAGTGGTAAAGCACTTGCAAAGCAGATGTGAGGCCTTGAGATCAACGCCCAGTACCACACAAAAAAATAAAAAAACAAAAAACCCTCCTGTTCTGCCAAGGGGTGGGGCAGGGGAGGAGGAGAAGGCAGCAAGATGACCAAAATAAGTATGTTTGAGGTTGTTGTTGTTAGGTGCTCTTGAGGCAGTTCCAACTCACAGTGACCCTATGTACCACAGATGAAACACTCCCTGACACTGCCATGCCTGGCACTATGTCAGTGCTTCTCTGCTATTCATTGGGTTTTCAATGGCTGATTGATTTTTGGGAGTGAGTTGCCAGGTCCTTCTCCCAAACCTAGAGCACCTGGTGTTCCCAGGTGGTCTCCCATCCAAGGACTAACCAGGCCCGACCCTGCATAGCTTCTGAGACCTGACGGGATCGGACGCCACAGTGATATGGCTGCAGGTATGGATGGTGGATGGAAGAGGAAGGCCTCAGGGTAGGTTCTGAGTGAAAGACCTGAAGGAAACGAAGGGACAAAGTCTAAGGGAGGGGAGAGCAGTGGACAGGGCAGCACACAGATGTCTCTGCAGAGTGTGTGTGACGCGGTCTGTGGTCCCTGCTGGAGGGATGGCAGGAGGGGAGAGAAGCACAAGATGAGGTCAAATGACAGCCTTGGAGGTCACCGGAAGGCTTGGCCTTTCACTCTGGGTGGCGCCCTGGAGAAGGTTAAGCCGGAGGCTGCAGTCAGCTGACAAGGTTGAACGGTTCTGGCTGCTGGCTAAGCGCAGACTGTGGATCTGATTCTAATCCAGGGAAGAGATGATGGCTCAGAGCAGGGGGAGCAGTGGCGCCGTGAGGACTCAGGATTTTGCACAGATCCATGGGACTTTCCTGCCAGATTGAATGCGAGTTGGGATTCAAGGAGAAGAGTCAAGCACGACGCAATGGCTTCAGCCTGAGCAACCACAATACTGGTGCTGTTTGTTGAGATGGGAAGCTTGCCAGAGGAGGTGTGAATTAGTGTATGTGTGTGAGTGTGAGTGAGTGTGTGTGTGTGTTGGGAGGAAAGATAGTTGCTCAAGACATGAGCAAAGATTCAGACGTCTGCCAGACAACCAAGAAGACAGGTCAAGTCGGCAGCTGGGTCTGTGAATTAGATGCAAATGGAAAGCCTGGCCTGGAGAACACAGATGTGTTCTATGCAGAGACAGGGCCAAAGGGGAGCGTGGAGGGGTCCTCCAACATCGAAGGGACTACAGAGTATACAGCCTGCTGAGTCCACTGGATATTTAGAAGCTATGCTTAATAACCTACATTTGGAGTTCTTAAAGAAACAAAAGGTAGATAGGCATATAAGAATTGTTTTTGTTTTTGTTGTTGTAATAAGGTCCTATGGAGTCAGATCTGACTCACAGCAACCTTATGTACAACAGAATGAAACACTACTCCACACTGTGCCATGCACACAATATTTTTATTGTTTTTATTTATTGTTGAGCCCATTGTTGCAGACACTATGATTCTTTTCATTTTGAGTCATGTTACATCAACAAAAGGGAGCCCCAGGGGCTTTAACTCCATTCCCACCATTCAGGTCTACTGTACTTTGAGGAGGCAACTCTTCCCTAGTCTTTTCTTGAATGTCTTCCAACCTGGGGGGCTCATTTTCTGGCACTGTATTTGACAGTGCTTCTCTGCTACTCATAGGGTTTTCAATGGCTAATTTTTTCAGGAGTGGGCTGCTGGGTCCTTCTTCCTAGTCTGTATTAGTCTGGAAGCTCAGCTGAAACCTGTCCACCATGGTGGCCCTGCTGGTATCTGAGATACCCGTGGCATAGCTTTCAGCCCCCACAGCATAACAAACTAACAGACACGTGGGGGATGTAAGAATTAAACAATTTAAAAAGCTTGATGCAGGGAATCGCTGGCCCACTGTACAATCAGTTAGGAAACACCCATGTGTAGGAATTGGTGTGAAGCTAGCTGTATTGCTAAGGTTTTTAAAAATAAAGATAAGCAGATTTGAAACATCTCACTCTTCAGTCCTGTGTGTTTGCCAGACACTGTGATTTATTTTTTAATGGAAATGTTTAATGTACAACTTAATGTGTTTCATTCCGACACACATTTCATTGTGACATTTCCATACATACCTTTCATTGTACGTTGCACAGACAACTTCCCCCTTGCCCTCTTGTGCACTTCCTGCCTCTCTCTCCCCCTGACCATCAAAGGCCTCTCTTACACTTGCATGTCTTTTTGTGGGAATATTTTTCTATATATCCTTGGATCCCAATTATGTTTAAGGTCGAAACTTTTTATGTACTGATCTATCTTTTTATATTGTCAGTAATACTACATGAATTTTCTAGCCCGTTTGTATTATTACCATTCTTTGTGACTTTGAAAATAAATTCTGCCCAGCACATTTTCGAATGTCCATTAGGTGGCAGAAGAACACTCACTAAGCCCACTGTGAGCTAAGTCTCCCTGCTGCCACCTCCCTACGAGCCCTCTGAATTAAAAGACATCTATGTCTAGTAAATGCACAACACTATTATTATGAAGAAGAGAGACTAGTATTTCCTTCAATAAACCATCAGGTATCAGCAGCCTGTAATAACACAGTCGGGGTGAGCCAGGTGTATGCAGGATGGGGTGTGTGCGAGTCTGTTCTATTTGATTTGGAAATGTAGGAGTTTGGAGAGCCTCCAGGGGAGCAAATTGCCTATAATAAGACTATTGAGCCTTATTTTTAAATTTTTGCTTTTAGGCTTTTTTCACTTGGGGTTGGGCAGAGGAAAAGGCTCCCAATCTAGAAAGAAACCTTCCTGGAAAATAATCCACAAAGCACCTTGGAACGAGCCTGATGTTTGAGCTTTCCGTAATGCACCAAGTCGCTGAATCAACACAAGTCTTTCTGTTTCAACCTGGAAGTTCCTGGTCTTCCCTCTCCTTAGCACACCGGTCCCCAAAGGTGCCTGTCCGCAAGGATCTCTTTGACAGCTTCAAAAACTTCTGAGGCCTGTGTCCCATGCCCAGAGACTGTGCTGTAAGTGGCTTGGAGTGTGGTCTGTGATTGGAGCTTTTAAAAGCCCCCAGGGAGGTCTAATATGAAGACCAGTTTGAGAGCCACTGGGTTTGGTCAATGCTGACCATGTAAATATAGCAGACCCACCCACAGTTCAAACATGCCCCAGCCTAGAAGGCAAACAGAAAACCTCCACGCGGCACACTCGGGGCTCTGTCTGGCCTTCGCCTCAGTTGATTAATTTATCACCTACCGACCGACTTCTAGCACCCAATGTTACAGGACTCACAACACCACACGTAACTAACTACTGCGATGGCAGGAAGATACAGAGGGATGCTGTGAGTTGCTATTTGGAGATGTTCTGGGTTTCTTTTGATGATGCGGAATGTATTTTCTCTCTTATGGCACTGGCAATATTTACTTTTTAAAATACCATTATGGTTAATTTGTAGTTGGTCTTAAATAACAAAATGCTTTGGTGATTGTTCTGGGGTTTTGGTTTGTTTTGGTTATTTTGGCTGCTCTTTGGCATCAGAAACTAAATGGTAGCCAGGAGTGGTGGCTCATGCCTCCAAGGCCAGTGACTATGGAGGCAGAGGTGGGAAGGTTCGTGAGTTTGAGGCCAGAAGCAGCCTGTGTAACTTAATGAGACACGGTGTCAGGATAAAAAATAAAAAAATAAGAGGGCCTGGGGGTGTAGCTCAGAGGTAGAGTGCTTGCAAAACATGCATGAGGCCCTGGGTTCAGCCTTCCAGTACTGGAAAAGGGAAGGGAAGGGAAGAGGAGGAGAGGTGAGGAGGGGAGGGGAGGAAAAAGGAAGGAAAGAGAAAGAGGAAAAATAAAGACAGAAAGAGAGAGAGAGAAAAGGAAGAAAAGAAAGAAAGAAAGAAAGAAAGAAAGAAAGAAAGAAAGAAAGAAAGGGAAAGAAAAGAAAAGAAAAGAAACCAAATAATAACATCTCTTCCTGTTTCTTACTCAAGATTCTTCTACGACAGCCTAGCTCCCAATCAGGAAACAGGTGCATCAATCAGGTCTCCTCTATGGTCCCCAAAGCGGAGGGTGTCACATCACTTTGCTGTGGAAGATAAACTTAACTCTTTTGCCTTCCTGGTCTTTTGAACTCTGGTCTTGGCAGTGGCATAAACTCAGCACTGCACCAGTAAGATTTGGTGATCTGCTTATCTATACCTAAGCATATGTATGCGTGAGTATACATGGTGCATGTGCTCAATCGTGTTTGTATTACTCATAAAATACTTTTAAAATTCAATTTTTAGTCTTCATTTTAATAGACTGATGATAATAGACTGATACATTTGTTATGATTACTGATTTATTTGGCATCATTGGGACCCCAGCCCCTCCTCCCACCCTATCCTCTTGCTTCCTGGCCACCATGAAGTTAGCAGCTCCTCGGCTGCATGGTCCTATCCTAAGACCCTTCCTCTCCACGAGCCCACTGACCATGGACTGAAACCTCTGAAACTGTGAGCCAAAATAAACCTTTCCTCTTTATAAGTTGATTGCCTGGGGCATTTTGTTGCAGTGACACAAAACTGACTAACACGAAGGCTGAATTACTGAACCTTCCCCTGATGGTTTCTTCATGTGGTTTATAAGTGTTTGTAGCGGGGATTCAGAATACCCTGTCTTGTTGAAGCATCGCTCCAAGTTAGATTTGCATGGCATCAGAATTCTACAGGTGACACTAACTTTGAGTCCCTTGGCTTCACTTGATGACTGAATCGGGGCCACATATTAGTCTGTGGTACTGACCTGGTGACTATTTGTTTGTTCAGGTGGCTATTCCTACCCATGTTGCCAGGATATAGTAAGTTACTTTGCTACTTGTGAAAGCCAGGAGGTAGTTTTTCTAGTCCATATGTTATACATAAGATGTTGTTGTTAGTGTCATTGAGCCAGATCCAACTCGTAGTGACCATCACAGGGCTTTCAATGGCTGATTGTTTTCAGGATTGCCTCGGGAGTGGGTTGCCATGTCCTCCTCCCACTTCTGCAGTCCTGGGGATTGAACCCCGGTCCTCAGAGAGTGTGGAGCTACGCTCTACCAACTGAGCTAAACCCCAGCCCAAGTAAATGATAGGGACTTAATAATAGCTAGCTTTTATTAAAATTACTATTTGCTAAGAATTGTCCTTTTTTTTTTTTTTTTTTTTTTTCAGTACTGGGGGTTGAACCCAAGGTCTTGTGTTTACATGCTTTGCAAGTGCTGGACCACTGAGCTGCCACCACCAGCCCATTTTTTTTTTTTTTACTTTTTGAGACAGGGTTTTGCTAGATTACGCAGACTTCCTCTGGTCTCAAACTTGTGATCCTCCTGCCTCCGCCTCCTGAGCTGCTGGGATTACAGGCGCGCTCCACTGCGCTTGGCTTGAATTGTTCTTCTTTATGTATCTTTATTCATTTACTCCTTACAAAAACTGGATAAAGCCAGGTACAGTGGTACATGCCTGTAATCCCAGTGACTCAGGAGCCCGAGGCAGGAAGATCACATGTTCAAGGCATAAGGCAGCCTGCACAACTTAGTGTGGGAGACCCTGTCTCAATATAAAAATTAAAAAGGGGCTAGGGGACAGCTCAGTGGTAGAGCACTTGCAAAAGTATGCACAGAGCCCCCAGTACCACAATAAATAAATTTTAAAAACCCACCTAAGCTTAGTACTATATCATTCTATTTTATTATTTTATAGATGAGGAAACCATGACAGATTTATTGAATTATAGGATTTTAAATATAAGCAGTCTGGCTCCAAAACTTTTCATCTACATTGAGATATAATTTAAATACGAAAAGTAATTCATATTAGTGTAGAATTCAATAAATTTTGACAAATATATCCAGTTGAGTAAGTACCACTGGAATCCTAATATCTATTAGAACATTTCCATCACTCATAAAAGTTCCCACTTTGTCCCTTTTTAATTAATCTGTCTACCCTACTCCCTGACCCTTAGCAAACACTGATGTTTTCTACTACTGTAACTTTACCTTCTCTAACATTTCTTATAAATTGAATTGTACACTATGCAGGATTTGGTTTCTTTCACTTAGCATAATGCTTTCGAGACCCTATCACTGTCTTGGGTGTATTAGCTGTCTGTTATTTCAATTACTGAGTAGTATTTCACTGAATAGATAAACCACATTTGTTTATCCATTCACCTGCAGATAGGTATTTGAATTGTTTTCTGTTTGGGGCTTTCAGAAATCAAAGTGATATAAGCATTCACATTTAGGACAAGATATACTTTCATTTCCTTTGGGTAAAGATCTAAGGATGGAATTACAAGATTAAAGGATCAGCGTGTGGTTAACTTTTAAGAAACTGCCAAGCTGATTCTAAAGTGACTGCAACCTTCTGCCTTCTGTGTCAGTCAGCTTTCTATCGCTGCTGTTGATTAAATACCAAAGACAGTCTACTCAGAGGAGGGGAGATTTATTTTGGCTCCTGGTTTCAGCCCATGGCCACTTGGCCCCTTTGCTTCAGGCCTTTGGTGACACAAAGCACTTCGTGTCTGGAGCACATGCTAGAGGAAGTATTCCATATCATGGCAGCAGGAAGCAAAGACGTAGGAAGGGCCTGGGGCCCCCATATGCCCTTCAACCCCCAATGATCTAAGTTCCACCAGTTCCCAATAGCACCACAGGCTGGACCCCAGGCCTTTAACACACAGGCCTTGAGGGAAGTTCCAGATCCAGGCGGTAGGCACTTCCCCACTAGCAACCCCGAGGGCTCTTGATTGCTTCATACATTGCTCAGCCCTTGGTATTGTTAGGCTTTTTAAATTTTAACCATTCTGGTGGGTATGCTATGAAGTCTCACTATGGTTTCAACTTGTACTTCCCTGATGACTAATGACATTAAGTATCTTTTCTTTTCTTTTCTCTTTGCCTTTCTTTTCTTTTCTTGCCTCTTTTCTCTTTCTTTCTTTCTTTCTTTCTCTCTTTCTGTTTTTTTTTTTTTTTTTTTTGCAGTACTTGGGGGTTGAACCCAGGGCCTCCCACATGCTTTCCAAGTGCTCTACCACTGAGCTGCACCCCCAGCTTATTTTTTATCTTGAGACAGGGTCTCACTAAGTTATGCAGGATGCCTCTGGCCTCCAACCTGTGATCCTCCTCCCTCAGCCTCCCAAGTTGATGGGATGACAGACCTGAGCCACCACATCTGGCTCGAAGTGTCTTTTCTTGTATTTATTTGTCATCTGTAAATCTTTGTCAGTCTTGTACAATATTTTGCCCATACTTTAATTGAGCCATTTGGTTTTTACCTGTTAAACTATGATAGTTTTTACATATTCTGCACATTAGTCCTTTGCACGTATACTTTGCAAATATTTTCTCCTATTTGTGTGAAGTCTGTCCTTTTAACGCTTTCTGTATTGCCTGTCAATATTAGTTGAAATGACTGTGGAGCTTCTCCAGACCAATTGCCCTTTTCTACCAGCAGTTATGGGTTTTTGCAGTTGTTAAAGGACCAGAGAACCCTGTTAAAAACTTTGTTTGATGACCCAAAGATCACATTTCACTAACTGAATCTCTTCCATTTTGTTACAGAATGAATGGAGCAGTTCTTTGTGGGATTTGAAGGACTGATGAGATTGCAAATGTGATTGACTCTCAGCTCATCTATAGCATCTCTTAAAAATAACTAGACACGTCTCTGTTATACAAACTTTGCCCTGTGCACCTTGCGCTAAGGTGTCTTGTCCTTAAGTCACTAGTTGATTTGTTCTCTTATGGAGGAAGACAATTGCCAGCAGTTAGAACTCGAGAAGAGTAGAGCTTCCAAAAAGACTACCCCAAAAAGGATCATCCATTTTGCTGATGGAGACATCATGGAGGAATACAGCACAGAGGAGGAGGAAGAAGACAAAGATGAAGAGAAGTTGAATTCAACCTTTGACCCCGTAAGCTTATAATATCCATATTACTGAGTATGGGGGCTGAATAAATAAAAGATTGAGCCAGGGAAGGCTTGTAGAAAATGTAGTTTTACACTAAGCCCTTGGTCTCCTTGTTTGTTTTCTAGAGCCATCTATTGTTGCTGTTAGGTGGTGGTGAGTTGGGTCTGACTCATAGTGACTCTATGTACAACAGAATGAAACACTCCCCCATTCTGTGCTATGCACACAATCATTTTTATATTTAAGCCTATTGTTGCAGTCACTGTGTCAATCCATCTAGCCGAGAGTTTTCCTCTTTTTCATTGACCTGCCACTCTCCCAAACATGATGTCCTCCAGGAATTGGTCCCTCCTAACTATATGTCTGCATAAGATGCAGTCTAGCCAGCCTTGCAGAGCCATCTATAAGCAACTGATAACTTTGATAATCTTAGTTTTCTCCTCCATAATAGAGAAAATCAAATATCAAAAAGTATGTTTTGAAATACCTACACAAAAGACTCTATGATCACCACAATTAATTATTCTAATTTGATTTCTCTTTTTTTTTTTTTTCAGTCTAAACTTGCATGGGGTCCCTATCTATGGTTTTGGGCAGGACAAATAGCAAGCACTTCGTTTTCTAGTAAGTACTGCTAACCATATACTGACACACTCTCTGAGATAGGTGGGACTTCTAATGGTTTAATCTACTCCCTGGATTTCTGAAGAAGAGAGGATCTGGTCACTTCTTTTTTTTTTAATTTCAGTACTGGAGGTTCAACCCAGGGCCTCACACTTGCCTGCTCTGCAAGTGCTGGACCACTGAGCTGCACCCCCAGTTCATTTTTTT
This sequence comes from Pedetes capensis, assembly GCA_007922755.1. Taxonomy (NCBI): domain Eukaryota; kingdom Metazoa; phylum Chordata; class Mammalia; order Rodentia; family Pedetidae; genus Pedetes; species Pedetes capensis. The sequence goes on along the minus strand of VMDO01000690.1, from coordinate 29,465 downwards.
ACTTTTTGAGACAGGGTCTCACTAAGTTACTCAGACTGCCTCTGGTCTCGAACTTGCGATCCTCCTGCCTCCACCTCCCGAGCTGTTGGCATTACAGGTGTGCGCCATCGCGCCCGGCTCAGGATCTGGTCATTTCTAAATCTGTACTTTAACCTTCCCAGAGGGGTGGAACCTCACATCTTCAGGCATACCCTTCCATCTTTTACCAACTCTTATTACTAAATTCTTTCTTATGCTGGCTCAAGTGTTGTCTCCTTTAGAAGTTCTTCCCATTTCACCATAGTTTTCATGCTTAGAGCCAAACAAAACTAGTCTTGATCCCTCTTCCATAGGCTAGAGTTTCAAATATTTGATGACAATAGTCAGTCCTCACTGAATTGACTCTTCATCTGAGTAAACCTACAGTTGTTTTTGTTTGTTTGTTTGTTTGTTTGTTTGTTTTTTGTGGTACTGGGGGTTGAACTCAGGGCCTCGCTGTTGCATGCTTTGCAAGTGCTGGACCACTGAGTTGCACCCCCAGCCCATTTTTTTACTTTTTGAGACAGGGTTTTGCTAAGTTACACAGACTGCCTCTGGTCTCCAACATGCGATCCTCCTGCCTCTGCCTCCCGAGTCACTGGGATTACAGGTGCGCGCCACTGTACTTGTCTAGAGCTAAAATATTTCTTCAAGATGAAACACACAATGGAATGGAAAATACCATTTTGATGCACTGCATGGGCAAGACGTGGAATGAGCCACAACAATCAGAAAGCTCTGGTAATGGGGAGGATGGGTTTGTTGTTGTTGTTAGGTGCCGTCGAGTCGGTATCCAACTCATAGCGACCCTCTGTACAACAGGGGAAACACTATTGTCAGTGCTTCTCTGCTGTTCATGGGGTTTTCAGTGCCTGATTGATTTTTGGGAGGGGGTTGCCAGGTCCTTCTCCCAAGCCTACAGCTTCTGGTGTTCCCAGGCGGTCTCCCATCCAGGTACTAACCAGGCCCAACCCTGCTTAGCTTCTGAGATCTGATGGGATCGGATACCACAGGGCTACGGCTGCAGACAGGATGGGGTTAGAGGTCCTAAATTTTAAAGGAAAACGTGCCTGTGAAACTTCTCCTTGTTCGCACTACTCTTTGGTCCCTGACTCTCACGGTTGCTGTGCAGAGCCTCCAGGGCTCCTTTTCACTGTAACCAGAGGGAGACAAAGGTGGCCTTGAAGTATAGCTAAGAACGTCGTCTGTATATGTGGAAGAACTTCGGACACTGTTTTTGGTAACACTGCACTGGACTTCTAGTATCATTTGAAATAAGCTCACAGCTCATGGTCAGCTGCTGTGCATGGGAATGAGCAGTGTCTGTGTACCTGTTCAGTATTTCAAAAATCCCTCCTGACGTTGTTGTTGTTGTTGTTAGGTGCTATTGAGTCAGGTCCAACTCATGTTGTTATTGTTAGGTGCCATTGGGTTGTGTCTGACTCATATGACCCTCACAGGGTTTTCAATGGCTGACTGTTTCAGGATTGCCTCAGGAGTGGATTGCCACGTCCTTCTCCCATTTTTGCGGTGCTGGGAATTGAACCTGGGATCTCAGAGACTGCAGAGCAGCGCTCTACCAACTGAGCTAAATCCCTGCTCTAGCAAACCTATATACAACAAAAAGTAACACTCCCCGACACTGTGCCATGCCTGGCACTATGTCAGAGCTTCTCTGTATTTCATAGGGTTTTCTATGGCTGATTATTTTGGGATTGCTTCAGAAGTAGACTGCCACATCCTTCTCCCATTTTTGCCATGCTGGGGATCGAACCCAGTGCCTCAGAGAACGCAGAGCAATACTCTACCCACTGAGCTAAACCCCAGCCCCTTCCTGAGATATTCATCTGAAAATGATAGTTTAAATCCCATATAAAGATAGAAAATTTGACAAATTTCCTTTGAGTCCTATAATTTTGAGAGGAGTCTGAGGCAATTGAAATCTCTCTTGGCCTTGAGGTGAAGTGCGGTAATAGATCCCATGCAGTGAAGTTTAAACTTAGTACCCCGGCTGCTGCTAAACTTTCGTGGTTGGTTTGATTACCCACACCCTTGTTCTTTCTTCTAGTCTGTGAATCCCTTGGTGGAAGATTTGCTGTCCTCTTTGGCCTTACTCAACCCAAATATCAATATGTGCTACACGAGTTCTATAGAACACAGAATAAGGTACGTGACAGGCTGGCGGTGTAACTGCAGCCCTGAGCTGAGGGGAGCTTGCAGGGTCTGGGCTCCCTGGTCAGATCGGCTTGCTTTTGGATGATTCCACGACATGCGTGGGTATCTGCCCCCATCCCATAAAGTCGGTGGTCGTGAGGTGTGCGGCAGAAAGGAGTTGAGTGTGAAGCCTGACACTGGTTGGAGGAGAAGCTTCTCACAAGGCGGCTCTTCAAGAAGGGGGTTCACAGGTGTTGGTGATACAGTGAAACTTTTCCTTGTTTCTCCCCAAACCCCCAAACCAGGAAAGTAGCAAGGACAAGGAGGAGGGTGGATCAGCGGTGCAGGGTGCTGCGGCTCCTGATGAAGCGTGTTGCCTGAAGGCTGGAGGCCGGGAGTATGGCACCAGACAACCGGACCAGACAGAAGGTGTTCCTCAGTGGGGCACCCCGTCCAGACGGAGCCTCTCGGTAGACTCCAGATCGTGATGGTCAGTAGAGGCAATAGTTCCCCCAAATCCTTCTTCCTGGGCCACTGATTACCATGGCAGCGGCACCCCAAGTAGCACTTCAAAGCCAGCTCTGATCCTAAATTCATGACTTCGTCTCCAGCACCCACAAATGGCAACCAATTGTTGTTGTTAGGTGCCGTGGAGTTGGTATCAGACTCACAGCGACCCTGCCTACAACAGGCGAAACACTATTGTCAGTGCTTCTCTGCTGTTCACAGGGTTTTCAATGGTGGATCGATTTTTGGGAGTGGGTTGCCAGGTCCTTCTCCCAAACCTAGAGCACCTGGTGTTCCCAGGTGGTCTCCCATCCAAGGACTAACCAGGCCCGACCCTGCTTAGCTTCCAAGATCTGACGGGATCGGATGCCACAGGACTATGGCTGTAAGCTATATGGCAACCAATAGTGACATGATTTTGGATACTTTCTCAATATAAAGGAGAAAGACCTGGCAATCTACTCCCAAAACAATCTGCCATTGAAAACCCCATGAACAGCAGAGATGCACTGACAATAGTGTCGGGCATGGCACAGTGTCAGGTAGTGTTTCATTCTTTTGTACATAGAGTTACTATAAGTTGGACCCAACTCAACAGCACCTAACAACAACAACAACTCAATATAAATTTTTATTTATAAGTAACCCCAACTCCGTCCCCAGCAATACAAGTCTTGTTAGTATTAACATTCATATAATAATATAAAGGCCTTAAGAAACTCTGGGCCTGGGCATTTGGGGCTGAAAGTCTTTGTCATGGGGTTAGGGTACAATAAAGATCTGCTCCCCAAAAGAAAACTTGAGTACCATACAATCTAAATGTAATTTTTTTTTTTTTTTTTTTGTACTGGGAGTTGAACCCAGGGCCTCGTGCTTGCATGCTTTGCAAGTGCTGGACCACTGAGCTACACCCACAGTCCATTTTTTTTTTTTTTTTTTTTTTTTTTTTTTTTTTTTTTTTTTTTTTACTTTTTTGAGACAGGATCTCACTAATTACGTAGACTGCCTCTGGTCTCCAACTTGTGATCCTCCTGCCTCTGCCTCCCGAGTCTCTGGGATTACAGACATGTGCCACCAACCCAGCAATCTAAATGTGATTTATGAAATTCTCTTTTAGGGTCTGACATAGGTAAATACTTCCAAATAGGTGTTCTGGTTAGCTGGGGCTTGTTTTACAATCATCCAACATTGCGAGTAGCTTTGTTAAAATACCTTTGAGAATTAGGCGTGTTTTCCCCCAGTACTAGAACACAAATAAATGATGCGAGCTCTAGAGAAGGTGTTTTTAATGGATGATTTTCTTGTTTATCTGTCGACAAAATTTTGAAACCTGGAAAGAGAAAGGCTGGGGCTGTAGCTCCGTGGTAGAGTACTGGTTTAACATGGGCAAGGACTTGAATTCAAAAACAAAACAAAAAGCCCAAGAGAGATCAAACACAGTAATCGCTGGATAGCACAGACTGTGCCAGACACACATAACTGTGAGTTAGTAGACAAACACAGGACTTTCAGCAGGGAAACCTGAGTTCAAGTTCACTCATTACCATTTATTTGTGTGATTTTGAGCATCCAGATTTCTGATTCCCTGCCTCCTACTTTGGAAAATATGGATAAATTTTTGCTTCTCATGGGTTATTATTAAACAAAATGAGATAATAAATTTGAAAGCATTTTAAAAACTGTATATATTTGTGGTTTACATTTAATTAATGGCTAATATAAACTGTTATATTGGGGGTCCCCAAGGAACCAGGCTTTCAGGAATTTGTGCTCTTGTGTAGCTTCACCCACATTCATGCCAGATGTGGTCATGTGACTTGGTTTGGCCAATGAGCTAATAACCAATGTGATCCAAGGAGGGGCTTGGTACACATTTGCACTGTTGACTTGTCTCCTTGGAAAGCTCCATATTATAAAGAAGTTAGGTCTTTCTTTCTTTCTTCTTTCTTCTTTGTTTCTTTTGTACTGGGGCATTGCACTCAGGGCCTCATGCATGCTTTTTGCATGCACTCAACAACTGAGCTGCCCCCAGACCATTTTTCACTTTGTATTTTGAGACAGGGTCTTGCAAAATTATGCAGGCTGCTTGTGGCCTCGAACTTGCGATCCTCCTGACTCTGCCTCCCAAGTCCCTGGGATTCTAAGTGATGAGAAGCCACACAAAGAGCGGTCTCCAAGGATGAAAGGTCAACCACCTTATACATTCCAGCCCCAGCCAAGCTCCCAGGAGGATGCAGCCACATGAGTGACCTTCTGAAATCTAATAAAACAGATGAACCATGAGGCTGAGGCCAGTTAACCCACAGAAACATGAGAAATAATAACTCACTGTCGCTTTCAGATTTGTACTGGCTCTTTAGCCATATATAGTTAAAAGAATCACTCTGAGAGAAGGTGAAGTTGGAATTGATTTGATATGAAATCAAGGACAGAAGTAGGCCTGGGGTATAAAGTGTAGTTAGTTGGATATACCATATATTTTCAAATGTAATCCACATCTTTTCAGAGGGCTACAAATCAGATGTGGAGTAGAATCACATGCGGATTGGAGCCATGGTTGAGAAAGCCCTGTGCTTGGGAATCCAACCTGCAGGTGATTCTAAACTGCGTCTGATTTTGTAGACATCTGAAACTGTAGAAAGTGTGCAGATTAGAGTCAAGAATATATCATACTAAGGCAAGGCAGGGTATGTTGCACACTTTCAAAATCTCAGTGACTTTAAATAACTGAAGGGTATTTCTGTTTCATGAGAATTCCACTGTCAGTACAGGTGGCTACCTGGACAGAGGTTCTCCATGTGTTGGCCCAGTGTTGCATGAGTCTCTCGTCCTATGGCTCCTTCAGACTCTTATGAGTTAAGAGTTAAGCTTTGGCAATTTTCACCATTAAGAATGAATCCTGTTGCCTTTGCTTATGTTTCCTCTTCCAGAGCAAGTCACAGCTACAATGAATTTTACAGGGATATGAGTCCCAAAGGCAGCTGAGAAAGGGAAGCACTTTCTTCTGGTGGCATAGAAGACAGATGGCAAGCTTGGGGATCAACATGATATCAGTTTAATTTCGGCTCTCCTGTTCTTTATGACTCCACAGCCCTGTGCAAGTTACTGAACTTCTCAATGTTCTCACATATAAAACAAGTCTGATACAGGAAGCAAAGCCAATGTGAACCAGGTTATGTAACACAAAGAAAAGAGTTTTTGGAAGGATACCATATTGGTTGCTTTTTACTGTTGTAATTAAAATACCTGGCAGAAACAACTCAAGGGAGGAAAGGGTTCATTCTGGCTCATGGTTTCAGAGGGTCCAGCCCATGGTTGCCTGGCCCCGTGCCCTTGGGCTGAACTTCATGATGGCAGGACCGTGTGGTGGAAGACGGCTGTTCACATCATGATGGGAAGGAAACAAAGAGGACAGAACAGGAAGCAGCCAGGGAAAACACCCCCAAGGAATCACCTCCAGTGCCCTACTTCCTCCAGGCAGGTGCCACCTCCTAACGTCTCCACAACCATCTGATACAGCATCACCAGCTGGGACCAAGCATTCGAACACATGGGCCTGGGGGTGTGGACATTTCATATTCAAACCAGAATAGAAAATGAGATATCTCATGGACCCCCAAGGAAGATAAGTCCCAAATGAGGTCTGGAGCAGTCTGACAAGCAAATACCTAAGCAGATATTCTCTGTCTCTCATCTTTCTTACATATAAGGGAGATGACCATTCTATAGCTCATTCTAACTCTCCTTCTTTCCTTCTTTCCCTCCTTCCTTCCTTCCTTTCTTTTTTCCTTCCTTCCTTTATCGTGGTGCTGGGGATGGAACCCAGGGCCTTGTGCATGCTAGGCAATCATTCTAAAACTTCTTTTCCAGTGACTGGTATTCTGTCCCCCAGTCCCTATTCCAAACATATAGGGAATAGAATCTGATTAGCCCTTCTCTTTTTAGTACTGGGTGTGGAACCCAGGGCCTCATGCACGTTAACCAAGCACTCCATCACTGAGCCACACCCCTAGTCCACTTTTTTATTTTTGTTTATTTTATTTTGAGGCAGGATCTCACTGAGTCACATAGCTTGCCTCTGGCCTTGAACTTGTGATCTTCCTGCCTAAGACTCCCAAATCACTGGGATTATGGATGTGCTAGGCTATTCCTTTTTTGTCAAGTTACCAACACCTAATTTGGTAAACTGTGACAGGGAAGTAGCATTTATAGTAGTAACATGGTTAAAAGACCAATTTCTGGATGAAGATGGCACTCAGGAAAAGGGAATTAAAGTGATTTGGACAAACATTCTGTGATTGTTCTATGTGAAAATTGAGGAAAATCACTTTGCTCTAGTTAAGTACTAAAGTCATCGTGTCTATTGTGATTGTTAATATTTGTGGTATGTCAACTTGACTGGGCCCTAGGCTCCCCAGATTAAACTCTCCGTCTGAGTATGTATGTGAAGGTGTTTCTGAATAAGACGAGCAATTAAATCCATGTACTCAATATAGGAGATTGCCCTCTCCCTTGTGGATGTTGTTGTTGTTGTTAGGTGCTGTCAAGTCGGTATCCGACTCATAGCGACCCTCATCGGGTTTTCAATGGCTGACTGTTTCAGGATTGCCTTGGGAGTGGATTGCCAGGCCCTTCTCCCATTCTTGTGGTGCTGGGAATTGAACTCAGGACCTCAGAGACTGCAGCGCAGCGCTCTACCAACTGAGCTAAATCCCAGCCCCCCCTGTGGATGGGCATCATGAAATCCATCATAGGCCTGAACAGAATGGAAGGCCAAGGAAGGAAGAATTTGCCCTTTTTTGTGTCTTACTATTTGAGCTTGCCTGAAGCAGCACTACTATGGCATCTGATCCTGTCTGATCTTGGGAGCTAAGCAGGGTTGGGCCTGGTTAGTATTTGGATGGGAGACCGCCTGGGAACACCAGGTGCTGTAGGCTTGGGAGAAGGACCTGGGAACCCACTCCCAAAAATCAATCAGCCATTGAAAACCCTATGAATAGCAGAGAAGCATGACAATACTGTTTTGCCTGTTGTACACAGGGTCGCTATGAGTTGGACACCAACTCAATGGCCCCTAACAACACCATTAGAACTTGGATATCTCCTTTCATCCTTTTGTGTCCTTGGGCTGGGATCTACCCCCTTGGCTCCCCTGGTTCAGAGCCTCTGGACTCAGACTGATTTATAACCACCAACATTTCCAGGTCCCCAGATTGCGGATGGCAGGTTGTGGGATGTCTCAGCATCCATCATCATGTGAGCCAATTCCTCATGATAAGTCTCTCTCTGCCCATCTATCCACCCACCCACTCTTCTGTCCTATTGATTCCATTCTGCTGGAAAACCTCATCAATATAATGAAGGAGAATCCTGGAGCCATGAAGTCTGGACGGTTGGTCCTCACTAAGGACTCAGTTACTCGCTTGACACGCTCTGCTAGTCCAGCTTCAAAGGGAAGGACATCAAGGTTTTTATGATATGGCAGAAGCGGCCACACCTCAGTTAAGTACTGCTTCCCAAGTCTCAAGTGTCAAGTCATCGTGAAAATCTATATTTGATTTACTTGCTATTTTACTTCATAATAGGCCTTAGTGATTTTTTTACTTTTCCATTTTTCTCAAAAATTGCCCACTTATTCAATATTTCCTTGTTGGTGATTCTAGAGAAGTAGGCAAGCCAGAATGGGATTCTTGGAGGAGTGAATTCTCTTGAGCAAATGTTGCACTGCAGTCTATTTTCTTTCCCACTGAAAGAAGGAAGATTGCTTTCCTCTGTGGGCAGTGACCATGTGCAAATCAATTGAAGCTTGAGCAAAATATAGTAAGGAAGACAAATGCAACTTGATGCCCCGATCTTACTAGTTTGTGGCTGCAAAATGAGGTCATGATTCCTTTAATATTTAAGTTAACTCATTAATAATAATTGGGTATCTACTATATGCCAGTTTCTATTTTAGGTGCCATCAAGCAAATAGACAAAAATTACCATCCTCTTGTTGGCCTTGAGTTTCCAAGAGTTAAATTATTAGGACATTCAGTTTTCATGTGACCAGCCTCTCAGGTGGCCTGCAACGATCTCTACCTTTGTGGTCCCTGTTCACACTGATGGTTGTTTGGTCAATAAAATATAGCAGAAGTGATGATGAGATACTTATGACCTCTGTCTAGATCTCTCTCATTATTTTTCTCTTGGATCACTCACTCTGGGCAGAGCCAGCAGCCATATTGTGAGGATACTCAAGCAGCATGGTGGATTGAATATGCCTCCCCCTCCATTCATGTCAAAACCCTGATTGCAGCTGTAGTTTTGGAGGTGGGGGTTATTGGAGGTAATTAGGTCATTAGGATAGATCCTTCATGAATGAGATTAGTGCACTCATAAGAAGAGGCCAGGGAACTAGCAAGCTCTCTTTCCACCTTGAGAGCACATAGGAGATGACAGCCCAGAAGATGGCCCTCACCAGAACCTCACTATGCTGACACCTTGACCTGAGGTTTCTAGTTCCTAAAACTGTGAGAAATAAATTTCTGTTGTTTATAAACCACCCAGTCTGGTATTCTGTGATAGTATCCTGAACTGACTGAGACTATGGAGAGAGATCTATGTGGTGAGAACTAATGTCTGCAGCCAACAGCCAGTGAGGATGAGGCCTGCTGAGGACCAGGAGACTGCTTGGAAGAGGACCTTCCTGCCTCCTGCAGATAACTGCATACCCAGCTGAGAGCTTGCCTGGAGCCTCTGAGAGGCTGTGAGCCAGAACCTCCCAGCCAAGCCACTGCTGGATGCCTGACTCTCAGAAAATGTGAGAATGTGAGATTACAATCTTTCTTTCTTTCTTTCTTTCTCTTTCTTTCTTTCTTTCTTTCTTTCTTTCTTTCTTTCTTTCTTTCTCTTTCTTTCTTCCTTTCCTTCTTTCTCTCTCTCTTTCTATCTCTTTCTCTTTTTTCTCTCTCTCCTTTCTCTTTCCTCTCCCCCGCCCCCTCTCTCTCTCTCTCTCTTTTTCTTTCTTTCTTTCACAGTATTCGAGGGTTGAACCCTGGGCCTTGAGCATGCTAGGCAAACACTCCACCACTAAGCTGCACCCCCGCCCCTTTTTGAGTTTTTTATTTTTTGTTTTAAGATCAAGTCTCACTGAGTTACTGAGGCTGCCTGTGGCCCCCAACCTGCGATCCTCCTGCCTCAGCCTGCTGAGTTGCTGGGATCACAGGCATGAGCCACCATGCCTGGCCTTGTTTGTTGTTCTAAACTGTTAAATTTTGGGGTCATTTTTTCTACAGCAATGAGTAACTAATCCAGTTCTTCTTGCTAAATAATCCAAAGGACTCCTAAGGATACTTCAACTCATCCAAGAACCATGATGCTCCCAGAAGGCAGAAATTTTGCCTTAAACCCTCAAGGCTAGACTGAACTCACCGAGCCCTATCAGATATGCCTCTTGTACTTCTGGGCAGCAGTAGGCCTAACCATACACCTATCTCCTGCGTGCTTAGTGTCCTGTCTCATTTGCCACCTGCCAATCTGCCCAAAGCTGCCTTCAACACAGGAGGAAAAGAGTTCTCTGCAATAGGAGTCACAAGCATCCCACAGAAAAAGTGGAGGCTCCCAGAAAGTGTAATTCTTTAGTGATGTAACCCTTTCACTCACACTCTTAATTTGTTGTTATTGTTGTTAGGTGTTGTCGAGTCGTGTCTGACTCATAGCGACCTTCATAGGGTTTTCAATGGCTGGTTGTTTTGGGATTGCCTTGGGAGTGGGTTGCCCCGTCCTTCTCCCATTTTTGCAGTGCTGGAAATCGAACTCGGGACCTCAGAGACTGCAGAGAGATGCTCTACCAACTGAGCTAAATCCTAGCTCTGAACTCTTAGCTAGTCCCCCCAAAGTCCAATCATAATATTAAGTTGGCTCAGTGGGAAGGGATCCTACCACTTGCCATACTCTTTAACCAGAATCAGTGTTCCCCGCCAGCCACTTGGACCCTGGTATAGTGACCGCCACCAGTCCAGCCTCCCCCTCTTTGATAGTAACTTTCCCCGTGAGCATTTATGACCCTTTCACAGCCCCCCACGTTGGCCATTGTCACCCACTGTACCCTGACTTATATTTATAGCTTGAACTTAGAACTCCTCCTTTTCCTCCCTGAAGTCGTCTCTGCCCCTTGTAAATTTCTGGATGTGAAAAAATATATAGAGAAAGTGTCCTGCCCGGTTCTACCTAGCAGCTTCCAAGATTCAATGACATGTTGGAAAAAGAATAACTCACTTCCTCTTCCGGGAGCATAAACCCCAGACTCTTGCCAATTCAAAAGGATCCCCAACTCAGCACATAATGGAGCGCAATCCTTTGAATTCATTGAAATTTCAATTCTTGTTCTGATTCTTGATATTTTAGCTATTTATCATCACCGTATTTCATTGCGTGTCGTGTAGAGAAATGGAAGTTAATTTTCTAATGACAGACTCGCAGAAACCTTGACCTTCAGACTGGCAACTCAGAAGGTCTGAAGTGATCAGAGCTGCGCTTTGCCAAATGCCCGTGACATTTGCTCATTACCTGCAGACATAAATCATTCAGATGCCTTTTCCTGAAGGAGCTCTCCTGCCAGGAAACGTTTGAATCTTTTTCATCTTCGCGGCCTCAATGATGATGATGCCCTTCAATTATCCCCGTAAAACTTTCTATCCCCTGCCAAACTCCACCACCTTCAACTGCTAGCTACAATTATTTCCTATCCTGGCAGCAAGATGAAACCACACACCTTTAACCATTTTTATTCCCACGTGGCTTATGTCGCTTTGCAAAAGCCAGCAAACAGTCACAAGAGTGGCGAAGCCTTGAGAATGTCCTAGAGCAAAGCTTCCTCATGAGTTCTCGTTGAAATTAAGGACAGAAAGGGAGTAAGATGGTTGTATCGATCTTAATTCGGGTGGGAGATAATTTTATTGAGGAAAAAATCTGAAGCCCTCCCAAGGAATTACTTGAAAGGAAGTAAATATTATTTCTCTGGAACATTTACTATATGTCTTCTTCAAGGCTGCCCTCAACCTGTCCAGCCATATAATCACGGTGAAATAATAGAAACAAAATTCCATTCAGGACTGAGTGAATTTCTTGGAAAAGCTGTCCTAAGATAAGGTGTTTCTGTTTGTTTGTTTGTTTTTCTGTACTGGGGGGCTGAACCCAGGGCCAGACACATGCTATGCAAGCATTGGGCTACACCTCCAGCCCAGTTTTTAGTTTTCATTTTGAGACGGGGTCTTGCTAAGTTGCGCAGGCTGTGTCTGGCCTCAAACTTGCGATCCTCCTGCCTCTGCCTCCTGTGTCCCTGGAGTTACAGGCACACACCACTGTGCCCAACTTAATTCTAATTTCTTAACTGGATGGCCATTCAGAGGGCAAACATCAGGTAATAAAAGACCAGGTACTAAACATGGCCTCCCTGAGAAGGGCGAGGATGAACGGACATTTGCCAGGTATAGGAATGGAGTGCTACAGTGGGAAGCATTTTTAAAATACTTATCAGCATCTTCTTTCAATGTTTCTTTCTCTTTAATGGCGTTGCCATTGTGGCGGTCAAGCAAGCTGGAAACTTCCGTACCTTAGGAGCGAGTTGGACTCTGAGCTGACAATTCATCCTTTATGGCATAGGGAAAACTCATTTCTGTATCAGTCATCCTCCTTCCAGGTTTTACTAATGGGCCTGTGTTTTTGTTTGTTTGTTTGCAGTACTGGGATTTGAACCCAGGGCCTTGCCCATACTTTGCAAGTGCTCCACTAAGCTGCACCTTCAGACCCGCCCCTTTTTTTTGAGACAGGGGCCTCCCAAGTACCACAGGCTGCCTCTGGCCTTGAACTTGCGATCCTCCTGCCTCTGCCTCCTGAGTGGCTGGGACGACAGGCGTGCCCTACCACACTGGGCTTTGGGCCTGTATCTTGATTGTTGCTCTTACTCTGGACTCGCTGAAATCTCTCTAACTATTGAGGACATGAAAAATCGCCCTCTCTCTGCTTGTCTATTCTTTATCTTCATGCAAGAGAGTCTCCTTCCTAACTGTGGATCTAATTAGGTCATTCCCTTCTCAACAAACCTTCAAAGATCCCACGTGGTTACACAGATCCCACATGGTTCCAGAATAAACTTTGAAATTCTTCACCATCATTTATGGTCTATGTCTAATTTATTTTTCCTTTCCTATCCCTAGAAATGCCTGCATCCATACCATTGTGGCAACAGATCCCATCTGATCTCAGAAGCTAAGCAGGGTCGGCCTGGTTAGTGCTTGGATGGGAGACAGCCTGGGAACACCAGGTGCTGTAGGCATGGGAGAAGGACCGGTAAGTTACTCCCAAAAATCAATCTGCCATTGAAAACCCTATGAATTTGTTTTGTCTGTTGTAGGTAGGGGCTGGGAGTTAGCTCAGTTGGTAGAGCGCTGTGCTGCAGTCTCTGAGGTCCCGAGTTCAATTCCCAGCACCGCAAAAAAATGGGAAAAGGACCTGGCGATCCACTCCCAAGGCAATCCCGAAACAGCCAGCCATTGAAAACCTGATGAGGGTCACTATGAGTCGGATACCGACTTGACGGCACCTAACAGCAATTGTAGGTATGGTCGCTATGAGTCAGACACCCACTCAACGGCACATAACAACAACAACTATCCCTATGAGCCAAGTTTCTTGCTCCTTGAATATAATCATGTATCATGCTTTTTCATTTGTTTGCAAATTTTCTCTCCTTTGGATTTGTGCCTCTTTTTTTTTTTTTTTATGGTACTGGGGGTTGAACCCAGGGCTTTGCACTTGGATGCTTTGCAAGTGCTGGACCACTGAGCTGCACTCCAAGCCCATATTTTTACTTTATTTGAGACAGGGTCTCACTAAATCACACAGACTGCCTCTGGTCTCAAACTTGTGATCCTCCTGCCTTTGCCTCCCAAGCCGCTGGGATTATAGGTGTGCACCACTGCGCCCGGCTTCTTACTCTTCTTTTAAAGCATCTGTTTCCAATAAAACATTTGTATCATTGAAGACCCTGTTCTAATACCACCTCTTTGAAACCTTCCCTCCCACCCTTATTTAGACATGAACTCTCCTTTCTCTGTGCTTGGCTGACGCCTCTCTCACCTAATACGCCTCCTCCCAGCACTATAATGATTTGTCGTTGGCCAGTCATTCTCCAGATGATAAATTTATTGAATACAGGGACTTGTGAGTGGCAGGACTAGGCTTAACTGCTCTGTAGACATTTCAATCATGCCTGATTTATACGAAGCTAGGGTGTCAATCTACCCAACTGTGCAAAGAAGCCAATACTATGGCCCCGGGTTTTGCAAAAAGAAAGAGACTTATTGCAAGTTAATTGACTGGGAGATGAAAGGCAGGTTCAAATTGCCCTCCATAGCTGGTTGCGAAGAAGAGTTTTCCAAGAGTTTTTTTGGGAGGTGACGGGTCCAACGTCTTGGGTCTTAACTGGATGCAGTGATGTCTTTCAAGGTCTTTACTACTTTAGTCTCATGTGGCAATTTCACGGGGAGCACCTTTGCTCTTGACGTTGGTCCACATAGCTCCTGGTCCGGAATGTAGAGTTCAGTTATCTGAGATGCCTAGTTCTGTTCAGCCCAGGGCCACCCCTACATCAGACTTCAAGGTGTCTCCCCAGGCATGTTACACAACCGCTAAACATGAGGAAATTATCTTTAAATGCCTCACCGGGGGAGAAAGAGCTTAGCTCTATTCTGAGTTGGGCGTTTTAGAGGGAGGGTGAAGGACAGGGGCTCACCAGAGGCAGAGAAGGGGAAGTGCAAGGGGTTGGTTACTAAGCAGGAGAGTGGGCCAGCTGTGTTCAGTAGCTGACAGTGATCAGAGCTGGGATCCTGCCCTTCCACCAAGCCCTGGGGACCGCGGTTTCATTCTCTTCATGACAAGTTTCTGGGGAACGGCTCTCAGGTCATTGAGAGATGCTTCTGAGTCACAAGAGACATATATTACAGTCGTGAGGCCCTTTTAGTAACCTCCCAGAAGGTTTGGCCTATGAAGCAAAGGCTCGGTTTCATCATCTCACTCATTCATTCATTCATTCATTCACTCATTTAACAAGTATTTCTTGTGTTCCACACACTGGGGAGCATAAACACAGCTAAGACTGCTACATCTACAGCCATACACTCCCCTGGCATCTGATTGTGACAGATCTCGGAAGCTGAGCAGAGAGGGGCCTGCTTAGTCCTTGGATGGGAGACTGCCTGGGAATACTGGGTGCTATAGTCTTAGGAGAAGGACCTGGCAGCCCACTCCCAAAACAATCAGCCATCGAAAACCCTGTGAATAACAGAGAAGCACCAACCATAGTGTCAGGCATGGCACAGTGTTAGATAGTGTTTCATTCTGTTGTACATAGGGTCGCTGTGAGTCGAACGTGACTCGATAGAACCTAACAACGAAAAGACTGCTACAATGGGTCCCAGCTCCAGATCCTTAAGGAGAGGACGCAGAGTCCAGCTGAGTGACCCCACATCTCCAAGGCTGCCTGCAGAGCTCCTTCTGCCCAGGTGCTAACCATTCTTTCATTTGAGATCTTTCATGTTCCTTAAAACCCATCATTAAAAGACACCTGTTCTTTGATCAGAGCTCCAAAGCCCAGTTCCTGGCTTCATCCTATTAATGCTGTGGAACAAGCCTGCACTGAACACTCCACAAGCCCTGGTATGCTCACTTGAGTATTATTTACAGCAGCCTCCACAAAGTGGGCCATAAACACACAAGTCCCCGGTTCAGGGCTGCAAAGACGCAGCAGAATGATAAATAGGCTTTGATGCTGGTTTCAATGGATAGTAATTTCTCGCTTCCACAGAGATGCCACAAACACAGCTGTCAGAAGTGCATTGTGTAAATCAGATGCTAATTAAATTAAATTCCCGCTAGAATTAAGGCAGCGAAGTATTTCGTCTTGTTTTCCCAAGAATTAAACCTCTCAATCAAGACAGCTGGAGCATTGGCATCTCAGGTACACAGAGGCAACAGCTGTGGCAAAGCAAAGCAATTGCATTTTTAATCAAATTGCCACCGGTAACAGAAAAATAGAGAGTGGGTGGTTTTTTTTTTTTTTAAACATTGGTGATGTTAAAAATGGAAACAATCCAGCAGAAACAGCTGGACTGGAAGCAAATGAGGTTCTGATATAAGTTTTAATGAAATCTTTTTTTCTTTTTTCTTTATTTATTGGCATTTTATTTATATGTTTTTAAAGTCAAGAAAGGTGTGCATCAGGGCTGTATCCTTTCACTGTGCCTCTTCAATCTTTATGCTGAACAAATACTCCAAGAGGCCAGACTTTGAAGAACATGGCATTAGGATCGGAGGTAGACTCATTAACAACCTGCTTTATGCAAGTGACACAACTTTGCTTGCTGAAAGTGAAGAGAATTTGAAATATTTACTGATGAAGATCAAAGATCGTAGCCTTCAGTATGGATTTTGCCTCAACACCAACAAAACAAAAATCCTTACAACTGGACCCATAAGCAACTTCATGATAAATGGAGAAAAGATTGAGGTTGTCCAAGATTTTGCTTTACTTGGCTCTGCAATTAACACCCACAGAAGCAGCAGTCAAAAAGTTAAAAGACACATTGCATTGGGAAAGGCTATTGCAAAAGACCCCTTTAAAGTGTGGAAAAGTAAAGATGTCACATTGAAGATGAAAGTGCACCTGATTCATGCCATGGTATTTTCAGTAGCATCATTTACTTGTGAAAGCTGATGCCGAATAAGGGAGACAGGAGAAGAATTGATGTTTTTGATTTATGATGCTGGAGACGAATATTGAGTATAGCATGGATTGCCAAAAGAACCAACAGATCTATCCTAGAAGTGAAACCACAGTGCTCTTTGGAAGCAAGGATGGCTAGACTACAACTTTTATATTTTGGATATGTTGTCAGGAAAGACCAATCTCTGAAGAAGGACGTCATGCTTGGGAAAGTGGCAGGTCAATGAAAAAAAAGGAAGACCCTCAACTAGATGGATTGACACAGTGTCTGCCACAATGAGCTTAAGCATAAAAATGATCATGTGCCTGGCACAGAGTTGGGGAGTGTTTTATTCTATTGCACATAGAGTTGCTGTGAATCACACCTGATTTGACGGCACTTAACAACCACAACAGTGGGGTACAGGGCAATATGTCAGTTGATACATTTGTTGTGCAACTATCAAATCAATATTCTTAATGCTTCCATGTGCCTGCAGCCATAGCACTGTGGCAACCGATCCTGTCAGATCTCCAAAGCTAAGCAGGGTCGGACCTGGTTAGTACTTGGATGGGAGACCATCTAGGAACACCAGATATTGTGGGGTTGGGAGAAGGACCCAGAAACCCACTCCTAAAAATCAATCTGCCATTGAAAACCTATGAATAGCAGAGAAGCGCTGACAATAGTGTTTTACCTGTTGTACATAGGGTCGCTATGAGTTGGATACTCAATGGCACCTAACAACAACAACAATGCTTCCATCTCCTTAAAGATTTTATAGAAGAAAAAAAAACAGAAAAATAAAAAAAAATTAAAAATTTTAACCTGAAATGATAGTGTATGCAAGCATGGGCTATACCTTGACAATTTTTTCCTTTTTTGTATTTTCATAGAGCTGTATTCTGTATTTTGTGTTTTTCTCTCCCTCTTTGCCCCTCTAGGTTGTTCCTAGTGAAATCACTTTGAAACTCAGTCTAAGCGACTTGTACTTTCTTGCTTCCCCTCACCTCCTCCCCTTCTTCCTTCTTTTCTTCTGTTTAACATGTATTGAGGGCCAACTGCTGCCAGGGGAGGTATTGGGTCCTGGTGACCCAGAAGTACAAAGACTATGTCCACCCTCTAGGTTCTCCTGATCTTCTCCACGAATCAGGAGGTGGGACTCCAAGGTCTCCACACCTCCTGAGATTCATGGTTTTATCATTCCAAATACGAACTTTGATTCCACCCAGATTTACATGGCACCAACTCTGCTTTTCAGTTCTCTTCCCCATGTGTCTTATCAGCTTGTGCTGTGGGGGCTCTTGTGTTGCTGTGATGCTGAAAGCTATGCCACCAATATTTCAGACACCAGCAGGGCCATTCATGGTGGACAGGTTTCAGCTGAGCTTCCAGACTAAGACAGGTAGGGAGAAGGACCCAGAAGGCCACTCCCAAATCAATTAGCCATTGAAAACCATAGGAATAGCAGAGAAGCACTGTCAAATAGAGTGCCAGAAATTGAGCCCCCCAGGCTGGAAGCCATTCAAAAAATGACTGGGGAAGAGTTGCCTCCTCAAAGTAGAGTTGACCTTAATGGTGGGAATGGAGTAAAGTCCTTGGAATCTCCTTGTGCTGATGTGGCATGGCTCAAAATAGGAAGAAACATAGTGACTGCAACATTGGGTTCAAACATAAAAAGATCATGTGCATGGCACAGTGTTTTTGGGTAGTGTTTCATTCTGCTATATTTAGGAGTAGGGAATTATCAACCCTCATCCTGCCCCCTGATCGGTAATCAAGGATCTCCCCTTGATTACCCAAGGAGTGACATCTAGTTTCACTCTTTATTTGAATGTCACTCCTAAATTGGTTGCACCAAGCCCCTCGTGCCCCCACCTGATTGTTATCTTGAGGCAGTTAAAGCAGTTAATTACCCAAAGGCCATATAAACAAAGCTTGCTATGCACGTGAGGTGGCTGGGGATGCTTGCTGCTGCTGCTGAGTACAAGTAATGCTGGTGAGAGCTGCAGCTACTGATGGTAATGCTGAGAGCTATGAGGCTGGCAATGCTGTGGCTGGTGGTGATGGGGCTGCTGATGGTGAAGCTGAGTGCTGCAGCTGCTGATGGTGAAGCTGAGTGCTGCGGCTGCTGATGGTGATGCTGAGTGCTGCTGGCTGCTGATGGTGAAGCTGAGTGCTGCTGGCTGCTGATGGTGAAGCTGAGTGCTGCGGCTGCTGATGGTGAAGCTGAGT
>VMDO01000690.1:0-10706 GCA_007922755.1 Pedetes capensis | reverse complement strand
ATCATCTCTCCTCATGACCACTGAGACCAGGATGGTGCTCTCAAGGACTACAAGCAAGCTGAGGACAGTCCCTTTGCCCAATGCCTAGGGACAGATGTGAGGACAGTCTCTGGTCCCAGTGCCAGAGGCAGAAGAGCCACAGCTGCCCCCGAGGCAGCAGAAAGAGCCACTGACACTCAGTCTGTAACGCTTCTTTGGGTTCCTCTCTGCCCTTGTGGGAGGGGGGCATGGGGGTGTTGGGGATTTTTAAAATCATATCCCACAACTAGGGTCCCTCATGACAGCCTGAGGGGTTGACCCCAGGGCTCATCTCTCTCACTCACACTAGCCCCTCCCATCGAGTGAGCAAAGATGGCACCTGGCCAGTCTGACCTGCCTTAACCACCCTAATTTTGATTGGTTCCCCCTAGCATTTTTGGGTAATAACTGTCCCCACCTGGCAGTTTACCTGCTGTACCTGTCAGGTGTGTGCTCTGATTGGCTGAATCCCAACATGTGACCCCTCCAGGACCCTATAAATGTAGGGCTCCTGGACCCCCTTCACCCTCACCTCTCTGACCATCCTTCAACTGTCACCTGAACACCCATCACCTGAACCAGCCCTCCCTACTCCAGCAAGATCTGCAAGCAAGCTGGCGGGATCAAGCTCAGGGGCCCCGAAGAGCCTCCCAATTCCTCCCATCCTTGGGAAGGAGGGAGGTAGAGAAGGTGAGCCGTGAGAGGCAAGATCAACTGACCTCCATGGAACACCAGAGGCTGTGGCTGTGCCTTTAAGGCTGAGCTGTACCAGCACTCAGCCTGCAGCATTCTATGCTGCAGGCTTAGAGCCAGCACTTAGAGAGCTCATAGAGCTCTGCTCTAAAGGGTTGCTTGCTCCTTGCACCCCATCAGGGGAGTACCCAATAAACCTTACCTACCCTGTTTTACCACCTGAAGGTCTCCCGAAATCCTTCATTTACGCCACTGACCAACTGGTTATGTTGTAGGCTAGCTCTAATCTCAGCTGGGCTAGAGCTAAAACCACAACAGGGGCAGAGGTTTTTCCTTTCTCCTGCTCACCCCACATAGAGGTGGCGCCTGAACAAGGGACCCTGCAAAACTTGTTTGGGTTTCTCTCTGCCCTTGTCAGGGCAGAGATAGATAGTAAAGAGCTGCTTTCGGTCCCCACAAGGCAAAAGCTCCCAAGGCTTTTCCTTTCTCCCCTTCTCCTCTCGCAGTGTTCCCGGGGGCCGCAGGAGTCCACACCCCTCACCCGAGGGTCCCGAGTGACTTGTGTTTAGATATCTGTGTGCTCGGCGGTGCCTCCCATCTGAACAGAACAACACTCCATCTCTGTCGAAAGACATAGAAGATTCATTATGACCCCTGGCATCAGTTTTGAGAATCTCGTTAGAAATAAAAAACACGTGGCTGAAAGAATATTTGAACTGTCCCAATGCTATAAATAAGCAGATATAAGGAAATAATACCTAAATTATGTAGAGAAGTATTGAGGCTGAAGCTTGAGTAAAGAAGTGAGTCAGTGATTTTTTTCATTTGCTTAGTCAATCATTTTTTTTCATTCCAGAAACATTTACTCCATACCTGCTAAGTACCAGATTCTGTGCTGAGGATACTAACAAAACAGTGCCTCCTACCAAGGAGATTCCAGCTTATTGGACAGAGAGACATACAGAAATTTAGTGATAATAAAATGTAGTTACAGTAATGATAGAATCATTAGAATAAGATGCACCAGGAGAGAGGTTTCCTTTATAAACAAGCAAACTCAAATGGATATTAAAAGTATTCTCTCCTGCATACTTTCAGTGTCTATAGTTTGTGTTCCATGCATTACTCCCATCAATATTTTAAACCTTAAAGTCTCAGAGGAAAGTAGCTATATGAATGTGTTTACGTTGTACAAGATGTATTCAGCAAAAAGTAGCAATATCTGTTACAAATATTCTTGGATACCAATGATTACTGACTCAAGTATATATGATATGATAGAAAAATAGGAAAACAAAATAGTATATTCATACACTGGAATAACACCCTAAGATAAAAAGAAATGAGCTACTGATACATGGAAGAAAAAGAATAAATCTCAAAACCATGCTGAGTGAAAGAAGCCCTAAGCAAGAGAGTACATACTCTGTGATTCTATCAACATGGAGGTCTAGTGCAGACAAAACTCCCATGGTGGGGAAAAATCAGCATAGCAGCTGCCTCGGGGAAGTAAGAGAAGGGATTGATTGGCATAGGCATAAGAGAACTTTCTGAGGTGGTGGTAATGTTTTATATCTTTAGAACAGTTTTCATTACACATTTGTAGGCTGAGTTATACAAAGCATTTGTGCGTTTTGCTTAATACAAGTTTCTCTAAATGAAGTAAACAAACATTGAGGTTTAATGAATGATTCATGTATGTATTTAGAGGGAAATGGACTGATGTCTAAAATTTATCAAGAGTAAGGTGGGTTAGTGCATGGACAGATGGATGAATAGGTGAATACAGATGTTGTTAGGTGCCATCAAGTTGGGTCTGACTCAGAGTGACCCTATGTACAACAGAACGAAACACTCCCCAACACTGTGCCGTGCCCAGCACTATGTCAGTGCTTCTCTGCTATTCATAGGGTTTTCAGTGGTGGATTGTTTCAGGAGTGGATTGCTAGGTCCTTCTCCCTAGCCTGCAGCATCTGGTATTCCAAGGTGGTCTTCCATCCAAGGATAACCAGGCTGACCTTGCTTAGCTTCCAAGATCAGGTGGGATGGGATACCAGGGTGCTGTGGTTGCAGATGAGTAGATGGATAGACATATCATAAAGTGAATATACTGATATATTCATGGTAGAATTTAAAAGGTGTGTATAAAGGTATTCACTGCAATATTCCTTCAACTCGGCTGTATTTCCTAATGAAATTTTGGGATGGAAAAGGTGCTTGACATCTCTAAGTTGCTGGGAGTGGCAGCTACTTGGTGCTGTCTGCTGGGGACCTGGTGTCTTTCTGAAGTCCTAGTACAGGATTGGACCCTTGGGATCCCGTGGGGTGGTGCTTCCTTATCACAGGAGTACATCAGAGTTGGCTCTGGGTTTTTCTGAAAATCTACATACAATGGACACATCCTTCACGATTTTGATTTCCAGAGTGGGAACCTCGATGTCCACGTCTGTCAAAGCTTCCCAGGCATGTCTGACGTGAACTCCTGGTAGGAACTCCTGCTGCAGAAATGAAATTCTCTGCACACCAGATGGGTCCAAAATAAAGAGCATCCATCACTCTGGCTCTCCTAAGCATCCCCCAGGGCCCTCTTTCATTATACCCACTGCACTCACTGCTCAGAGAGCTACAGGCAGAGTGACCGAGGTGATGGTGTGGCAGCAATTCCCGTGGTGCCATTGCCCCAGCTCTGGTGCACTCATGTACAGCCTGCAAGTGGCAGGTTACATATGATGCTGCTGAGTTGTCTCTTTCAGCTGAGGACCTCTAACCCCATGTGAAAGGCAGATGAAAAGAGGAAAGCCAGCCGTGTGAGAAGCGGTTAGCCTGGCTCCAGGGTTTTGACAACTTATGTCTACTCCCTGCCTTCTAAGTGGAAGTAAGCTCCCTACTCAATCAATTCCTTTGTCTTGCTTTTTGTTTCCCTTTTTCCATGCCCTCCTCTTGATATGGCAGGAGAAACCAAAAATACTTCAAGAGACAAAGAAGCTTGGGTAAAATAAAAAAAATTACTAGCTAGTAGATCAGCCTGAGGAAACATGTTCTCTCATGGACTGACCCTGAGTCTTTGTTCTGAGGTTATACAGTTTACAACAGGAAGGAGGTTGTCATACCTTATCTGGACTAACCACACGTGTAAGGTCTACATGACCATCTGCAAATGGGCTAAGTAATATTTCAAACTAGGCTAAGATAGTTGCCATCTTATAGGGGGCAAGGACAGGCAGGACGAAGTTACTAACTGGGTGAGATAAGCAGTGAGGGACATAGTGAGGAATGTGAGAGGGACTCCTACCTACACAGTAAGATAACTTTAACAAGCAGGGCTCACAGCTGGGAACATTAAGCTCTAACAATTATAGTCTAAATTAAACACATTTTAGTTTTGATCAAAAAAACTTTTTTTTTAACAGACCTTTTTGATTTTCATTTTTCACCCACACTCTCACTTCCCCTCCCATCCCCTCTACCACTGTAAAACATACATATACAAAGGCATTATATACGCAGGTGGGTATGGATCTGATTTTATCCCTTTCCTTCCCACTCAGGCTCTAGAAGGCCACTCTGTTCTGCTCACACTGTAGCATCCATAGCCCCTTCTGCCGGACTGACATGGCAGGTGCACAAATGCATTTGGTTCACAGAAAGGACAAGGTCAGCGCTGCAGGTGAAAAGTAGATGGGGCCTATTTTCTGCCTCATCCAAAGATTGACTGCAAGTTTTGACAGCTTTCCACAGCCTTGAGTCTCCTTCAAGAAGTCAGCTCTTCATTATCAGGAACTATTTCCTCCAATACATCACATTCTTTTGAGGGTATAATGACCTGGATGTTTTCCAATAGTGTCATTTGTAAGATGACTTCACTGTGTGAAATCACAGCTTGTTCATAGCCTCTTTTATGTTCTAATACAGCTGCAAAATATTGTTCTGAGTTGATATTCTGCAAGGAGAAACTTAAAATGGTCCCTATTACTTCAGAAGAAAAAATAACACGTTAGTCTTCATATGAAACCCAATGGCATAAGCTGTTCCCAGTTGCTAGGCTGATGCCACCACTGCTGTCCCCAGCCCACCTAGCAGTGTGTTATGCTTGTCTTTGCCTAAGACTCAACCTACAAAAATATTACACTCTATTCACTGCAAGCTGCTGGAGATTTATTCCTGCAGTGAACATCTGGAGATGTGGTCACAGGATTTGGAAAAGAAAAAGAAAAAAAAAAACTTCCATGAGTCATAGCAGAAAAAAGATGAAAAACATTGATTGGAAACGTAATTTGGAGAGCAAACATATGGAAGTGTATAAACAGACAAAAAGTAGGTTAAAAGAAAGGTAAACTACTTCTAGGAAACAGCAAAATAAATGGCTCCAAAATTAATGGATACAGCATTTCCTATAGTGTGATTTTTAGAAATACCAGGCTCATGAAATGCTCCATTAACACACACACACACACACACACACACACACACACACGCACGCACCACTACCACCATCACCACCATGGTCAAAAAAGATTGGGAAGTGCTATATGTCACAACTCCCTCTTAGTTACTTATAAATTATATTCACCTAGTATGCCCTGTAATCAAGAATCCTATTTCATTTAGTTCAACTCAGAGTGTCCTAAATTTATCTGACGCAGATAACATTCATTAACATACTCTGAAATGAGTATTCTAAAGCAATGGTTCTCAAGCTCTTTGGTCTCAGGACACCTTTGTCTGAGTCCAGCTGGGACAGAGAAACCACATAGTAATTTGAATGTGGAATGTTTAACATAATGAAATAATTACTAAACTGGGCGCAGTGGCACACATCTGTAATCCCAGTGACTCTGGAGCCCAGTCCCGGGCTGGGAGCTGCCCAGGAAGCATGTGGCCTTGGCTTGGAAGCTGAGGCAGACAGAGTCACCCACAGCTGGGGTCCATCAGCTAGTTGCGTTTCCTGCCACAGCATCTCTCTTAACAGGAGCTAAGAGCGGCACACCTCTGTGGCCGCCATATTGGTATACATGTAGCAGTGGACTCTGGCTTTTGAGGCTTCTTAGTTTAAAGGAAAATAGTACATTTATTATATTGTTGAAAATAATATAATTTTAAAAAATCAAACACAAAACCAATCACTTAAATATTTTTTGCAGAAAGACAGTAGGATTTAAAGTAGAACCATGATACCATCCTTTGGACCCCAATCGAGCTACCAACCACATCTCCTAAGTGGGTCAACCCTGAAGGCAGCAGGAAGTGGGGTTGGAGAATATGAGCAAGGCCTTGGATTCTGCCACATCAGGGTTAAAGAAAGTCTTGGAAGAACTTAATTCGCACTGGGTTCTACCAGATGTTGGGATCCTGCAGCAGGAAGCCCTGGGGCAGAGATCCATGTGCTCCTAGAGCCCCAGATGGTGTGAACGCGCTTGGGAGCATCAGGTTGTCTCCCTGGCCTCAGAGGAGCATGGAGGGAACTGAAAGTCCTGGCTGGGCCCTTCCCGCTGCTGAGCTGGCAGAGTACTACCCCTGCAGCTGGGAATGCCAGGAATGGAAAAGGTTCCCCTTGGCAAAGAACGGACAACATGCTGGTGGTACATCTGTTCTCACAGCTTACAGATGGTGATTGCTGATGGCACCTTAAGGAATGAGACCTGGATTCCCATGGTGACTAAGGCCATGGGGGGCAAAAGTACATAACATGTTTATGAAGACTGGTAGCCAGAGAAACGACAAGCGAGACAGGCTGTGGAACATGCTGTTCCTGTGGAACAGAACTGTGAGACCATGTACAGCATTCACAGGGTACAGCGCACTGTCTGAGCAAAGAAGACCTCTTAAAATCAAAAACTTAGTAGAGGATGGGAGCCAGTATGGCAGCTCCTCAAAAAACTAAGAGTAGAACTACTGTATGATCCAGGTATACCACTTGCTGGTACAGAGCCAAAGGAATATAAATCAGTATACCACAGAGACACCTGCACATCCATGTATACACCAACACTAGTCACAATAGCCAGGATATGGAATCAGCCTAGATGTCCATCAACAGATGAATGTATAAAAATGTACATATACATACACACACATATATCCACCACTGAAAATGCTATGAATAGCAGAGAAGCACTGACAGTAGTGTTTCACCTGTTGTGCATAGGGTTGCTATGAGTTGGACACTGACTTGATGCCACCTAACAATAACATTATGCCTAGCCGTTATGATATTCATAGGGTAGCTGATTGTTTCTTAGGAGTGGGCTGCTAGGTCCTTCTCCCAAGCCTACAGCACCTGGTGTTCCCAGGTGGTTTCCTACCCAAGTACTAACCAGGTGTGACCCTGCTTAACTTTGAAGATCAGATGGGATTGGATCCCAGGGTGGTATGGTGCAGGCCTATCTGACACTGCTCTCTTCAATTCAAAATTCAGTCCAGTTCATTCTTCTTGGTCATCTACCATGTGAAAAGAAATGGGCAAGGCGCTGGGTAAATTGCAAATATTGGAATAAACACACACACAAATGGAGATGTATCTCGGTGCCAGAGTACTCACCTAGTACACGCAAGGCTCTTGGTTTAACAAGAAAGGAAGGATGGATGGATTTAAAAGGTAGTCCTCCATTTCAGAGTTCCTCTGCCCAAAGCTCAGGACCCAGTAGATGTTGAAATTGATTACATGAGTCTCAAACATCAATTAAAACAACAAAGTGGGGGAAAAACAGTAAGAAAGCAGATAATTATATGAAACAGATAATATTTGAGTGTTTTCAGTGTTATATATGCATGTGTGTCCTGAATCCCCATGGAAATGTATTTCTTTCTCTGGGTCAAGGTTAAAAGGTTTGCAGACATTGATCTATTTCATTGTGCTGAAATGTACATAGTTTCCATCCAACCCACACAGCAGAAATGACTTATGTGTAGCAAAATCTTATTAAATGAAGAGGTCTTGCTATATTTCTTTGGAGATACTGTGAAGGAAATTTGCAGAACAAATAGGAAGAAAAGGGTAAGTAGATTGAAATATTTCTGATCAGGCTGAGTTTCTCCTTATATGCTAGTTGTTGAAGCTCAGAGCAAACTATTTGTTCAAGCAAATAGCTTTCCTTCAGTAATTACACCCAGTCATTTATTACATTCAGTGGTTATAAGTCATTTTCTTCTTCCTTCAAAAGAGACCCTCACTGTATTTCTTAAGCATACCTGCAATCATCTGGCAGCACATTTTATAAATCTCTGGAGCAAGGAAAATAGTGGGGACAGGTGATAGAATTGTGTTATGAATTATTTAAGGCAGTGTACATCATGAGGGCCTGAAATGAGAATTCAGCTGGTAGTTTAAAACCAAGATCCTAAGAAAGGTAAAATGTAAAGAATGACACAGTTCCTGTGTGTGCTATTTTCAAATATGATGCTGAGTTGTTTGTTTGTATAAGTCATTTTCTGACACAAGAAAGCAACACAATCTTGCAGAGTGTGCAGAACGATTTCTCCGTCTTTTAGCATGGGTGTTTGATTTTGAAGAAGGGAAAGATTTTTGCAACTTTAAACAGGTTTTAAAGCTCTTATATACTTGAAAAGCTCCTAGATGCTGAAGTGACCTCATCAGTAGAAAAATGGGTCCACGATCCTGCCTTGGTCTTGGAGACACAGACCAGAAACCTGAGGTGTGATAATCGAACTGTGTTAGGCTCCTGATATTCTCATTTATTCTTCTTCCTGCAACTTATTACTTTGAAAACTGTCAAACATGCAGAGAAATTGAGAGAAGAGCTCCATAAAAGTCTACAGAGCCTTCATTTCTCCGGGTTCACCGGTTAACATTTTGTCACATGTGTTTTCAAATGTGTTGTTGTTGTTGTTGTTAGGTGCCATCGAGTTGGTGTCCGATTCATAGTGACCCTGTGTACAACAGGCAAAACAGTATTGTCAGTGCTTCTCTGCTGTTCATAGGGTTTTCAATGGTGCATTGATTTTTGGGAGTGGGTTCCCGGGACCTTCTCCCAAGCCTACAGCACCTGGTGTTCCCAGGCGGTCTCCCATCCAATGACTAACCAGGCCCGACCCTGCTTAGCTTCTGAGATCTGAGGGGATCGAATGCCACAGTGCTATGACTGCAGGCTTCAAATGTGTAGAGAAATAAAGCAAGTTGCAGACACAGATCATATAATAACAATAGTAACAATAATAACATTGCAACAACCGTCTCCTAGGACTAGGAATGCTCTTTTCCATAGCCATAATATTTGAACATCGATTCATTGATGTCCCCTAATGCAGAGCCTAATCTATATCTTCCCAATCATTCTGGCACCTGGTATTCTGGATACTGTGCCAAGACTTCCAATTCCCAAACTGAAAACTCATTCTGATTGGCAATATACCTTCCTCACCCCATACAAGAGAGCAGGTTTCGTCTGGAGCTCTCCAAGAGTATCCTACGCCCTGTTCCTCCACCAGCACAGACGGATGGAAAGACCATGGCTGGGGTAGGACAGAGGGGCTCTGCCCAGCCTGCCGTCCTCCTGGAGAAGTAATGCTCCTGCAACTCTGTGGATGAGCCCGGGAGCTTCAAGGTGTTGTTGTTGTTAGGTGCTGTCAAGTAGAGTCCAACTCATAGCGACCCTATGTACAGCAGATCGAAACACTTGCCGATTCTGTGCCAGGCAAATGATCTTATTTATGTTTAAGCCCATTGTTGCAGGCACTGTGTCAATCCATCTGGTGGAGGGTTTTCCTCTTTTGCGTTGACCTGCCACTCTCGCAAACATGATGTCCTTCTCCAGGGATTGATCTCTCCTGACTACATGTCTGAAATATGTAAGACGCAGTCTGGCCATCCTTGCTTCCAAGGAGCACTCTGGTTATACTTCCTCTAGGACAGAACTGTTGGTTCTTTTGGCAGTCCATGGTATATTCAATAGATGTCTCCAGCACCACAATTCAAAAGCATCAATTCTTTTCCTGTCTCTCTTGTTCAATGTCCAGCTTTCACAACCATATGATGCCACTGAAAATACCATGGCATAAGTCAGACGCACCTTCGTCTTCGATGTGACATCTTTTCTTTTCAATACTCTAAAGAGATCTTTTGCCACAGCTTTTCCTAGAGCAATGCGTCTTTGGATTTCTTGACTGCTGCTTCCACGGGTGTTGATTATAGAGCAAAGCAAAGCAAAATCTTGGACAACCTCAATCTTTTCTCCACTTATTGTGAAGTTACATGTTGACCCACTCATAGGGATTTTTGTTTTGTTGATGTTTAGTCATTAACCTATACTGAAGGCTATGATCTTTGATCTTCATCAGTAAATGTTTTAAATCCTCTTCATTTTCAGCAAGCAGAGTGGTGTCATCTGCATAACACAGGTTGTTAATGAGTCTTCGTCCAATCTTGATGCCGCGTTCTTCCTCATAAAGTCCAGCTTCTCAGATTATATGCTCAGCATATAAATTGAAGAGATAGGGTGTACAGCCCTGACGCACACCTTTCTCAACTTGAAACCACTCAGTGTTTCCTTTTTCTATTTGAACAACTGCCTCCTGGTTCATGTACAGATTTCTCATGAGCACAATTAGGTGTTCTGGTATTCCCATTTTCTGAAGTGTTATCCATAATTTGTTATGATCCACACAATCAAATGCCTTTGCATAGTCAATAAAACATAGATAGACATTTTTCTGATATTCTCTGCCTTCAGCTAATATCTACCTGACATCAGCAGTGATGTCCCTTGTTCCCCACCCTCTTCTGAATCCCGGTTGATTTTCCTGTAATTCCCTGTCTATATACTGCTGCAATCACTTCTGGATGATCTTTAGTAGAATTTTGCTGGTGTGCAATATTAATGATATTGTCCGATAGTTTGCACATTCAGTTGGATCCCCTTTTTTGGGAATAGGCACAAATATGGATCTCTTCCAGTCAGTTGGCCAAGTAGCTGTTTTCCAAATCTGTTGGCATAAACATGTTAACACCTCCAGTGCTGCATCTGTTTGTTGAAACATCT